>VDFB02057841.1:0-117055 GCA_007258455.2 Sequoia sempervirens
GGAAATAAGGTTTGATTACCAGAATATTATAAATGTGCTCTTCATCCATAAATTATGGAATTGAACATATGGTGAACTATAAGGATTTGGATGAATCTTTTCTCAAGAGTGTCTTTATTAAGATTCTTAATTTTTTTTGTCTTTAAAAAATCTAATACCTTCTATGTACTTGTTATACTACTCAACCACTAAGCTACAAACCCTCTCTGAGACCAAGTTTTTTTGGCAAGCTCGTCATAACAATTCAAGCATCACCCATTTTCTCTAATTGTAACTTCATTTAATGTGTTACAAGGAACAATATTTCCTATAAGAGTGGATAATCTTGGTATCATACATGATGCATTGTCTCATTAATCACATGATAACTAAGTACAAAGGATACAACAAAAAGGTGTGATATAGATGTTGAGTTGCTTAAGCACATTGATGACAATCAATCAGGGTTAGTTGGGTTCTTACTATTAATTAACAGTTAATATATATAACATAATAAGATTGCTAATATTTTGGATAAAATTATATTTATATATAAAAAATATTAATTTTATATTATTTAAATACAATTATAAGCATTTGGACTAGAAATATGTATGGGATAAAAATCTTGCAATCTATGAGCACTTAAAAGAATTGGTGGTCAACAAATTTTGAATTGATGGGGTATCTTCAATTTGAAATTCCAATCTCATTCCTCTTACTTGCAACTCCTAGTATTCCTACAAGGATGACTTCAATTTATACGCTTGTTTCTTGATCCAAACATGCATTCCTTTTTTTTACCATTTTAGTGTTTCTCACTTGTCATTCTCCAACTCTAATTTCTAGCTCCTAATTTCAAACTTGTAACTTTTATAGACACAATGAGTCATATTTAATGCTGAGAGGCATTTTACAATGTCAGCACAAGGTGGAGTGTAGTGTGTTAATAAAAACTCGTACCTTTTATCTTAAATTTAACAACCACTTACACATCAAAATAATAATATTTAATAATAAATATAATATTTTCAAAATAGTTCCAAATTGATATCTCTTAGCATTTTTTTAAATAGATGTATTTAAGATATGTATACTAATATAATTATTTAATACATTACTAGATTGATGAAATATAATTGCACATTCAACACATTGTGTTTTCCTTTCAAATATTCAAACTTCTTTTAATTTGTTTAAATTAATAATTTTTGAACCCTTTATATTTTTAAAAGTCAAAATATAATTGTTTATATATTATTTTAATAGTTATCCCCATAACATCCAGAAATTCAGGAAAAGAAGTTGTTGCTGAAACAACTTGTCCCTTGTCCCCTAAGTCATAGAAACATTGGTAACTTGTCTCCCATGGAGAACAATATATTGATTTTCAGAGATCATCTTAGTTAGGTGATGCTTTAAATCTAGAAGGAATGAGAGTTTAGCTATGATGATGTAAAACACATTACACAAAGATGGTGTTGAACACCTAGAATACTAAGAGGGAGGGTGAATCAATATTCTCTTCAACCATTCAAACATTAAACATTCAATCACCAAAGCATATTTGACTATAACAAAGAAAGAAAGCATGAAACATCAACAATACCACATAACACATCAACACCAGGATTTTTATGTGGAAAACCCAAAATGGGAAAAATCATAGTGAGGGTTAGCTCACGATATATTATAACAAGTTATAGTATATTTATAGAAGTGCTCACTACAAGTGCTCACTGTCCAAGTGGACTCACTGCCCATAGAGAAAAAGATAGAAGAGAGATGGTGGCTCATAGCCTATTTTGAACTATTACAATTGTATCTTTCAAGTGTATGAAATATAATTCCAATGAAGCTCAGTAAACTAATTTTACACACTTCATTTGATTAAGATCTAACACTCTACTTTCCTTTGCATTCGCATCACTTCAATCTTCTTCTCAACATTCACAACTTAAATTCACTATGCTCTGATAATATTCATACGTAGAATCTTCGCATCACACATCATATGTTCATTTTATTACTTCAAAATACGGAAAGGATCGAACATATATATCTACTTCAAGCATAACATCAATTAGGTCGGCCTAATTAGATGTAACACCCAAAATATAACTTGTCGACTCCAAAAATTTCATACATATCTCATGCCAAGATTCAATCCTCAAAAAAAGGTCAGCATGGACCTATAATAGATCCCACATAAGACCGCAACACTTATTTATCCTTTGCATACCTTCAAAATTGTTAGGTCAGCATGACATAGGACCTAATAACAAAATCCTTCAACTATGTATCCACATACAGACATGTGGACCTCAAAACTTGATGCCAACTAGAACTCCTACACAAATGTCATCTATCAACATCTCCTTAAATCTACAAAGCCAAAAAATTATCCACGGAGAAGTGTGGACTCTCCCACACAAATGCACTATATAGAGAATAACTGTAATTTTCCAGACCAACTTCTATTACTCATATCTTTCAATCCAACAACCTAAACATGATGAAAACTTGGAGTCATGTGCATCTAACATCCAACAAAATAATGTTAGAAGTGCAAAGTGAAACCTTCATTTGTGGATCAGTGCAAACCCAAAAATTGAAGCACTATTACACTGAATCAATAGTATTGACACAATCGATTTCCAATTACAACCATCTTTTTTCAAACCAAACCACTTAGCAAAAATATCTTCTACAAACACTCTAAAACTTGTTAGAGCCAACTACAATGATTCTCATCATGATCTTCATATCCAGATACAATGTTGACATCAATGACAACATTGTAATGCTTATGTTGCCAACATCATAAATGAAAAAATTCTCATTCTTTCAACAATCTCCCCCTTTGTCATTGATGGAAACATGCCAAGAATCTATCCAAAATTTTCCAAACCATTCTCCCCCTTTGACATCAAGGGAAAAGGGTACCTATACAATTGTTTTTTCTTTCACCAAAACTCCCCCTGAGAAATGTAATCATAAATACAAACTGAAAAGATTGGATTGACTCCCCCTGAGTCATGTACCAGACCAAAAACCAAAAAATTGTACTGGAAAACTACTCTACATATTCCACATATATAAAAAGAATCTAAATAAAAATACTGAAATGCATGAAAAAGTGAGAAATATGTCAACTAGAGGAGGTTGACGCCTGCAACTTTTGTACATGGGCCTGCCATGCTTGCCTACCTTCTTCCCAATATTTCTTTGCTCCCACAAGAAATATGCATTGTGTTTCAAATTCTAATAGTAGCTCTTCTCCTTCTTTCAGGGTGTCGGGTACCGGATTCATCTGCTTAGCTTTGTCAGCACTTAAAAGGGTTGTATATGGATTCATCTGCTTAGCTTTGCTGGAACTTAAAATGGTTGTATATGGATTCATCTACTTAGCTTCATCGACAAAGGGGATTTGAAACAAGTAATAGTTTGGCATTGACCAAGTCCCTTATTTCTTGAAACTATAGAATGATGTGTTCTTTTTTTCTTTTTTTTTTATATTGAAAGAATGATGTGTTCTTTCTAGGCTTGCAACTAGAAGAATTTCTTCTGCAAATATTTAATGGTATTCCTTGTGTCTTTGGTTAGTTCGAGCGTTGAATCATAGGTGCTTCAGGTAGAGTTGATTTGAGACTTAATGTAGTCCATTTCCTTTCTAATGCTTTATATGGCTTTGATCCACTTCATGCCATATTAATACAGAGCCTTTGCTTCATCAATACATCCTTGTGCATCCTTCAACAATTCTGAAAAAAAAATTATGTGCAAGGGAACATTTCTTAGTTATTTCCAACATTTTCTTGTCATTAATTCTCTTCTCAACCTCTTTCTTTGCTTCATCTTTAAATCTAGAGGCATACACCTTAAAAGAATCAATTAACAGTTTTAGATTTTTCATACTGGATAGTGATGTATCTATGTTTGTACCAAGTATGGTCTCTTGTAATTATTTCACCACTTCCTCCATCAATTCTCCACTTCTCAATGATTTCTTTTCTTGTAGATGCATGAAATACATCTCCCAGTTGTAGCTTGTGGAGGGGAGATATCTTATCCAAATACACATTACTTTGTTGCATCAACAATTGCAGCAATTGTGATGACACAATAGGTTGGAACTTGGCTGCATACTTAATAGATTCTTCAAGGAATCTCTAGAGGAGCCAAAAGATTCACCAAAAGACTATCATTTCCATAGACTTTCCCTTTGAGCTCTTTTTTTCAGCATTTTCAGAGACTATTGGTTTCTCTCTTTCTATTTGTGCATCTCTAGATGCATCCTTATCTTCATCTCTCTTTTCTCAGTCTCCTTCCTTCTTTGCATCAACATTTTCATTGTCATTATCCTTATTTTCTTCCTCAATAGAGATTTATGTGTTAACCGAAGGAGTAGCAGTAGTATTCTCCTTTGCAATGTCTTCTCCGATCACTGCTTCCTCAACATCTTTTTCTACCATGTCATATACTTTTGGAGGTGTGTTGTCCTATGCAGGTTCTCCATTTGTATCATGCTCATGTTGAGCATCATTTGTCTGCACATCATCTTCAATGTTTGGTTCCGAAGCATGGGTTTCCTCATTCACTTCTTCATTCACTGGTGTCATTCCTAGTATTTGTGCTATTTCTTCTTTTTCAATGTTTTCCTTTCTAAGTCTTTCAAGATCATTTTGATCTTTACCCATAAGGTTTGTTACCCTTTGCTTAGTTATTAGCTCTTTGTTGAATAAGGTGGCCAAGGTGGCTCTGTCATCCTCTAAGAGAGGAGCACTTATCCTTTCCAGTGCTTCTTCCTTAATCCTTGCTTCTTCTTCTACAACTTCTTTCCTTCTTTCCAACAAAACATTCCATAAGTCTTCAGGTATTTGCTTCTTAATATTTCTCATGTCCACTTCAAGGATGTCAATATACTTGATGATAGCCTCAACAATGGTGGCCTTATCACCTCAAATGCTTCTTTATATAGGGTTGTGGTCTCCCCTAACATCTCATTTTGTAGAATACTATTGAATAATGCCTCTAGTTTCATATGTGAGTGAGGTCTTACCGGTTTTGATTGTCCTTGTTCTCTACTTTCACCTAGAGTCTTCTTTTGACTTGTTTATTTTCCTTTCTTTTTCTCTGACGACACCTTCTTGGTAGCCTCTTTCTTCTTTTCCCTCATATGAATACAAAAAATCTTCTTTAATTCTTCAATCTCCTCTTCGCTATTAGTGTCAATAATGTCAAACCTTCTTCTTTTCAAACTAGCTTCACCTTGTGAAGCATCACTTCTTCTCCAGACCAATTGCAGGCCTTCCATTTCCTCTTCTTTTGCTATGTTGACACTATATTCTTCTTTCTCATTGCATTTTTCTTTACTCTTCTCTTGGTAGGGGCAACAAGTGGTGCAACAGTGGTGCTTTTCTTCTCAACTCTTGTAGTTTGCACAACCAAAGGGGATTTCTCCCTTACCGGGGGACTACCAATGGTTTTCCTTTTGTTTCCAACTAAGGGAATAGTCCCAAAGGACTGTTGGATAGAGGGGGGAGTGATAGCTATTCTACCTGATCTTCTTATGTTGGATCCCCCTATACCACTTGATTCTCCTTTAGCTTTCTCCCTTGCATGTTGCATTTGCTCCCAAGAGATACCCATTTCCTTTGCAATCTCTTCCACCATCTTCCTAACCTTCTTCTGAATTACTAGTTTCTTTTGTTCTATGTGTACCTCCATGGATTTCTCTTCATATGTTCCATATATTTCTTTTGATATATCCTTAGGACTCTTCAGCAAAACATCAACTAAACCAACATCTTCCTCAGTTACTTCATATCCCAATTCAAGGGTCCACACAAACCTTGGTTCTACTGCTTCCATGGTGCATTGGTCTATTGACAACAAAAATGTGATGTCATTCTCATATTTCTTTACTAGATTCTTTGGTATTCTATCTTTGGCTTGCATCTTCTTTTGAAAAACTAAAAATAAGGTTGTAAGAGCCTCTTCTTGAGCATTTATGTCACCAAGACTCATGAATTTTGTAATATGATGGCAACTAGTCTTCCTTTCAACCAAGTTATACTTTTTGTTCTAAGAAGCTTCTTCAAGAAATAAAAGAGAAAACATACAACCAAAGTACCATGTTTAAATGCATATTTCTTCTCTTTGGTCTGGCTCAAGTTTTCCATTAGTTGTTGCTTAGCAACTCACAAAGATCATAGTCTACACTTTTTTCTACCATCTCATATGCCACATTAATTGTGGTGGAAAACACTGAATTTTCCATTTTTGTAAAATAGATCTTGTAACCAAATATCATTGCAGCATACCTCACATCTAGGTTTCTAATTGTGTTAATAGTTAGAGCTATCTTGTCGTAGGTTGCACCTGTAAGTTCCATAAGTACTTCATTCTTTCACAGATTTCAACACGAGAATGGGCCTGGTGGAGCATAGACCTATAACCTCTCTTATTGCATCCTTTGATATCATACCAGGCATATCAGTCCAAAAATTTATATCATGAATTCTACTAAGTGCCATTCTAACCCACTTGTTCTCATGGCAGATATTCAGAAACCATTGCCATACATTCAATTTCTTTGCACTAGGTTTTTGTATTCGGGTTTTAGGGAAAAGTCATTGCCAATTAACACATTTTTCCACAGATCTCCTAGCTTACTATGATCATATTCATCCATTTTCCCATGAATATAGATCCTAATATCCTCAATTGATAAAACCCCATATGGAATATGAAAAAATACACCCAACGGGTCATCTTTTATAGATTTTGTAGGATATTTCTTGAATTTAGGTTGTGGTTTCTCTGTTACTTCGATAACCCTCGGTGTAACCATTATAAAATATGTCCAAGTTGCTTTCAAACAAGGTTCTTCAAAAACTAGGGTAAACAGGATTTGTAAATACCTTTTGTTTCGCTTGGTGAACTAGGTTTTTGATGCACTGAATCTCAAATCACCTTGATCTCTTCAAATTCACACCTTCGCTACTTTGCTTCCTCTTGAATGCTTTTGTGAAATGAATTTTCCTTAATGAAATCATTTATAACCCTTCAATCTGACCTAATTTTGCATTAAATGCTTCAAGCAATAAAGTTGGAAACCCTTCATCTATTATGCACAGTCAAAATCTGAAGATCCACAAACTTTTGCATCATCATATTTTCTTTCGCAATTTTCACCAATAGATCAAGCATGTTGATATTTATCATATATATTTGTGTTGAGGCATTAGCACCTCTTTTCTAACGGGAGAAAATAGAATGTTCATTAAAGCTCCCTCTAAGCCATAGCTCTTGACTTAGTTTTCAGAGGAAACATCTGCACCAGAGGATGGTGCAAATTCTTCCTTGACTTCTTTCTCTTCCTTCTTTCTCCAAATCTTTTCCATTTCTTTCTTTGTTTCTACCGGATCAATCTTTTTTACTAGTTCATTCCTCTTTACCAAATTATATTTCCTTGTATTTTTGCTACTACAAAACTTAGCAATGTGTCTAGGTCTATTGCAATTGTAGCATGTGACATTCTTCTGAACATCATTCCTTCCATTCATTTTGAATCTCCATTGATTAGCTTTATGTCCAAATCCATAACATGTATAATAGTAGCCATTGAAAGATTGAATCATTCTTCCATTGTTATAGCCATTCATCATTTGAATTTTGCATTCACTAGCTCTATGACCAATTTTTTTGCATGTAAAGCATTGACCAGAGAAAGATGGAACATTCTTATTCATTATGCTCCTACATTCCATTTCCTTACGTCCAAATTTATTACAAGAATAATAAAAACCATTAAAATATGGGTACCTTTGTGCATTTGGTTGTTTGACCGGTGGTCTTCTAGCTTCATTCCTTTGATTCTAGATCTTCTTGTCATTGTTCTTCTCATCTTCAATCTTCTTTGGTTCATTGATCTTCTTTTCTGTATTTGAACTTTCACCCTTTTCAAATCATAAACCTTCTTTATCTTTAGAGCCTTTCTGATTTGCAATCATCTCATCAAAATTTGTAGCATTCATCTTGAATTTGTCTTCATGAATCCTTGCTTTCTCTAGATCTAATCTCAGATTCACAATTTCTTGTTCAAGCCTTGTACATTCCTCTAATTTATTTTTTACCATTACATTCAAGTATTCCTCATTTTTTTTCTTTTCTTCAACTTGCACTTTTAGACCAGTGATGGATTCATTTGCTTGCTTCAATTGATCATTGACTTCCTTATGCCTTTCTTTGAACTTCTTGATTTTTTGATGCATTCATTTGCTTCTTTGATATTTTCTTTCAAATCTTTGTTTTCATCTTCAATCTTTTCAAGATCTTCAAGGGTAGCTTTGAGTTATCCATCTTTGTCAAATATACAATCTTCTTCTATGATTTCGATAATAGGAATCTTCCAGAGTAGGAAATTTTCTATCAACCATGTGTTCAACCTCCAAGATCTTCCCCAAGCGGTTAAGCTCCTTCCAAGGAACCAAGCTCTAATATCAATTGTTGAACACCCAGAATACTAAGAGAGGGGGGGGCGGGTGAATCAGTATTCTCTTAAACCATTCAAACATTAAACATCCAACTATAATAAAGAAAGAAATCATGAAACATCAACAACACCACATAACACATCAACACCAAGATTTTTACATAGAAAACCTAAAATGGGAAAAACCATGATGAGAGTTAGCTCACAATATATTATAACCGGTTATAGTATATTTACAAAAGTGCTCACTACAGGTAAACTCACAATCCAAGTGGACTCATTGCTCATAAAGAAAAAGATAGAAGAGAGATGGTGGCTCACAACCTATTTTGAACTATTACAATTGCATCTTTCATGTGCATGAAATACAATTCCAATGAAGCTCAATAAACTAATTTTACACACTTCATCTGATTCAGTTCTAACACTTTACTTTCCTTTGCATTTGCATCACTTCAATCTTCTCAACATTCACAACATAAATTCACTCTACTCTTATAATATTCGCATGTGGAATCTTTGCATCACACATCATATGTTCATTTTATTACTTCAAAACACCAAAAGGATCTAACATATATATCGGCTTCAAGCATAACATCAATTAGGTCGGCCTAATTAGGTGTAACACCCAAAATATAACTTGTCGGCTCTAAAAATTTCATGTATATCTCGCGCCCAGATTCAATCCTCAAAAATAGGTCAACATAGACCTATAATAGATCCCACATAAAACCACAACACTTATTTATCCTTTGCATACTTCAAACTTGTTAGGTCGGTGTGGCATAGGACCTAATAACAAAATCCTTCAACTATGTATCCACATATGGACATGTGGACCTCAAAACTCGATGCCAACTGGAATTCCTACACAAATGCCATCTATCAACATCTCCTTAAATCTGCAAAGCCAAAAACTTATCTGTGAAGTGCAAACTCTCCCACACAAATACACTATATAGAGAATAATTGTAGTTTACCAGACCAAATTTTGTTACTCATATCTTTCGAACCAATAGCCAAAACATGATGAAAACTTAGAGTCAGATACATCTAACATTCAGCAAAATAATGTTAGAAGTGCAAAGTGAAACCTTCATTTGTGGACTGATGCAAACCCAAAAACTGAAGCACTGTTACACTGAATCAAAAGTATTGACACTTAATCGATTTCCCATTACAACCATCTTTACCAAACAAAACCACTTAGCAAAAATGTCTTCTACGAACAATCCAAAACCTATTAGATCCAACTACAATGATTCTCATCATGATCTTCATATCCGGATACAATGTTGACATCAATGACAACACCATAATGCTCATGTTGCCAATAACATCACCAATGACAAACTCCTCGTTCTTTCAATAGATGGTCGCATAATGGTTTAGAGAGGAAGCCTTTGATGTTTTTGAAATGAGAAAAAACTTGGTAGCATTCATTTGTGTTTGCATTTTATGGATGTCTTTGGATTCTTCAACCACCTTTAGAAGTCCTTCAAGAGATGTATTAACAAAGAAGTTATCAAGTCTGATGGTTTGCCCTTGTAGAAGGGGAAAACTATTTTTAAGTTTAGCTATCTCCACATATTATTTGATTGAATTATTGTCATGCATTTTGATACTTTTCGGCTTTGTTGGTTTAGTTCCTCTTAGCATGGGTTAAATTCTCTATTATCGGGTTCATGCATCACAGGGGCAAGTTTGAGTTTGGTTCAAACCTAGTTCAAGTTTTGGGCTGGTATTGCTATGGGTTCCGCTAGGGTTCCCTTTTTGGGGGCCTGGTTCATCTGGGTCAAACCTAGGTGAACCCCAGTCGAACCCAAACAGAACTCGTGGCCCAAGCAAAGTTAAAACTACTTTTTTTGCATTTTTTAAATTGTTTTCTCCTTTTGAATTTGACTAGCACCCAATGGAACCCTAAAAGAAGTACCATTATATACTGATACAAGTTACAACTTGCAATTCATGGCTACTCTATTGATCTAAAATTAACAAACATAAATCAATAACAATGTTAGATTGATTGCCTACAACACCCAACAAACAAAGCTTTAGGCCACAAGGTTTGAATGCAAATCTCTGGCTAATGCTTACCAGGATGTATTGTATGGCTTAAAGGGACAAAGCAATGCAATACTAGGAGCCTATATTTTCTGACATCACAAGTTGATACATTTATTGAGACCTCCCACAAGTAGGCTATTGATCAGTGTTATTCATGTGATGGTATAAATCCTTTCCCATTGTCACAACTTGGAGGTTTTCAATGTTAGCTGCTTAGATACTATGGTTACAACTTCTTCGGAAATTTTATAACCGTTGATGATGTTTATCTATTCTAAGAGAATTTAAGACAAATGTGAATTAGATATTGATGATTTAGATAATCTATATATATGATTTTTACATGTTTTTTGTACTAACGAACCCAAATGATGCAATAAAGGGGTGTTATATTTATCAATATATCATAGGATTGATCCTCAAACAACCTTTATAAGAAAGACACATTAACTCTTCATTTGTCAACATCTACTTTAGTATGCCCTTGTAGCACTCACAACCCGGTTTATGCAACTTTTCATCCAAACTTTCAAAATGACTTGCCAATTAAATGAATGATCAAAAAACCCTTTAAGGGCTTACATAACATATCTCAACTTCAACAATGACTCCTATGGACCAAAAAGGAGAACCAATACACCTACCCTGCTCTAGGCTTCTCATTTAGCCCTCTTTTACAAAGGAGCTCCCTCTTAAACACTTGCTCTTCACTCAAACACCTCAAATAGTCATTAGTCATGCATCAAAACATAAGATTCCACAATTTTTTGGCAGTTTCTAGGCTTCTATAATACTATTCTTTAAAACCCTCCATTTACATGCTATACACAAGGGTTTTAATGAAAATCATACCCCCAGGGTTTATCCACCCAAACCAATGTTGCAAACATCCCTCAAATGGTCTACACATTCCTAAAAATATCACTCAAATACAATACCACTCATATTTCTCCATAACCATCACTTTACAACCCAATTTCACATGCAAAAATGACTCTGCCCAACCCTAGGGCATCATACCTTGACATTCAAATGAACACCTCTGCACAAATTAGACCCCTAAATACCTAAACATACCTAGTATGATCCATTCCACCGAGTTACAGTGACCACAAAGGGTGGAATGGATCAAAATTCACATTTTTAGTGTCTTCAAACCCTTAACACAGAAAATACACAGGCAGTCTTGGAAAACTTTCTCTAAAACACTTAATACCTATTGAAATTCGCTCAAACTTGATTCATATGAAAGCTAAGACTCTGCTCTAACAATCCACGTGAATTGATGCTCCTTTAAAGACCGTACAGGCCTGTACAAAGCATGAAATCAGACTAATACAGAGTTAAAACATTAGAAAACAGAGCTTTTTAGTATTCAATTTCAAAAGTATGATTTCCAACCAACATACAACATGAAAAAGGCCTTTTTCAAAGGAATACCAACCTCCTCAACCGACTACAACCACTTTTCAACTTCTTTTTACAAGTATGACCCTTCAACTCCCTAGAAATTGCATTTTGTGCATTTTTGTAACTCTTTGCCAAATGAACACACAAAAAATCCAAACCTATTCTAATGGCCTTATGATGGCCTTATTACATCCATTTGACCCTTGCTTTGCCATATTACATGCATTTTCACATTTATGCCATCAAGGGTTCCCTTACACCATGTTGACAACAAATTGCCATGTCATTACAACTTCACACCCTAACAACCTAGATTGACTCAAAACACTCCTAATGGTCCTTGAGACCTTATTTAGCATAAAAAAAACACTAACACCCCCAAACTAACCTAAACACACTCTATGACCACATCTCACCAAATCACATTGTGCTTCAAGCGTGTAGGTGCTCCTGCACCACCAAACCCCCAAAAAAAATTTAGCGGAACCCATGAACCGAACCCAAACCAGTACCAAAACCGACAACTTAGGTTAAATTTGAAGTAGAAGCTCTCACCTACAGAAGCTTACTCAAGCATTCAACTCTGTAGGATGTGATATCTGTTGGGTCATTAAGAGTTTGTCCAAGACACTTGATTTGGGGTTTTCCATTTATGTTTTTCTTCTTCTGGACCAGTTTGTAAAAGACAGCAGCATTTGAACAACATGCTTTTACCTGATTTTCTCAACTGGTCCTTTTTGACCTTCGGTACCAAAATAGTTCTTACGTTCGTGGACATTAACATAATAGATCAGTGAGAGCCAAATCAGATCAATGAGAGTCAAAAGTACAGCCATTATCATTGATCTACTTAGATCACTCATAACATTACTATAATTTCTTCTTTTCTATCAGTGCCAATTTCAGCTGAGGTTGGAATCTGTAGATTATTAGTTATGAAGTTCAAGACCGTTTTCACAGGATGGTCTTACTGAAAGCAATCTCTGAGGCCAAATTTCATCTCTCTTGAAAGCTATAAGAATGAAACACATAGAAAAATATTCTTTTAATGTTTATTTGAATTATTTCCTATTCAGTGGCTAGTTTTTCAGAGCCTGCTATAGCTAATTGACAATCCTGGCCTGTCTATGTTTGTTTGCTCTTATATTCTGGGAACAGAAAAATGCAAACATATAAATTGAAAATCAGAGCCCCAATCTCAGATTAGTCTATTCATGCATGCATTCTGACTTAAATCAACGATTTATGTTTAGTTGCTGCCAAAAGAACTGACTTAGATATTGTGCATGACAAACTCATGAGCGTTAGCACAATTAAATCAAGCAACAAAGACCTACAGAAGTTTGATACAACATAATTGTTAGCCTGTAGAACTTATTTATACAAAACATTCCATACCAGGGCCATGTCATAAAGAGCCTCCCTAACATCAAAAAAGGATAGGAGAGAATAATTTTTTCTAGGTGCTTGCTTATTACCTGTATGCTTGGCTGTGTGAATAAGGTATTACCTCAATCAACTGATAGAATGACAATAATAGGCCAATTGAGTTTGTGTGATTAAGGAAAATTAATTTAGCTGCTCAGTTCTAGTATAGCATATTCATATCAGTTAAAATGAAAAAACTTTGCTTCACAAACAGGAAAAAAAAAATTAAAATATCAGTGTGTTTTATAGCAACCAAGTGGGCCAAATCCATCACCTTTCACAAATAGAAAACACAGAATACTTCTAATATTTTCATCTTCATTTCATGAAATCTGTCTTCACATCCCATCTACTCATCCTGCAGTGTTTTTAAGGTGGCAAAGTATCATGGTCATTTCTAAAATGGGTATGTGGCAATGCAATCGACATATTAGGTGAGTGGAACTTGTCTCCAACTTTTCCATTTCCACAGCGATGGTTGTGTATGTTTTTGGGATCTTGGAAATCTTTCATAAAGAAGATTTACCAATAACATTTGTTTACTCTATCTTTTTCTTGGTGCTTGCTTGTTACCTGTATGCTTGGCTGTGTGAATAAGGTATTACCTCAATCAACTGATAGAAAAACAATAATAGCCCACTTGAGTTTGAGTGATTAAGGCAAATTAATTTTAGCTGCTTGGTTCAAGTTAGTATAGTATATATTCATATCAGTTAAAATAAAAAATATTTGCTTCACACACTGGCAAAGAACCTTAAAATATCAATGTGTTTGATAGCAACCAAGAGACCCAAATCCATCACCTTTTACAAATCGAAATTCAAAATTATTCTAATCTTTCCATCTTCATTTCATGAAATCTGGCTTCAAATCCCATCTACTCTTCTTGCAGTGTTTTCTAGGTGGAAAAGTATCATTGTCATTTCTAAACCGGGTATGTGGCAATGCAATTGACATATTAGGTGAGTGGAACTTGTCTCCAACTTTTCCATTTCCACAGTGCTGGTTATATGCATTTTTGGGATGTTGGAAACCTTTCCTCTCATGTAGTAAATAAGATTTGCCAGTAACATTCGTTGACTCGTTACCTTTTTGTCTACGGTAGCCCTGATCATCTGTATACTCTTGCCTGTAATGACCTTCAAGGAAGTTTCCTTGTTGATTACAAGAAATACCTTGTTTTAAATGTTGCTCGATAATAGTTTGACTGTGCCAATATTTTTTTCTGGGTTCACCTCTTTGATATTCTTTCCAAGAGTGGTATGACGTCTTTTTATTGTAAGAAGAATTGTTGTTGGTAAGCTGCCATGAGTTTTTTCCATCTATTCTACTATTCCTGTAATCAGATCTATGTGTTTCATGTCTATGGGAAGACTGTCTTTTATGTGAAGCCGTAATAAATCTTGACCCACCAATATTCTCATCCATCTCCAGCTTTCTAAACTTCCAATTTGCTTCATCATTTATTTCATTTTCGTGCTGCAGTTTTGCAAGAATCTTTTCCGCTGATTTTCCAGCCTCTGTTTGCTCATATTTATCTCTATTACAATTGTCACCAATGTCCTTTGAATGGCTTGTGCAGGGTTGAAATAGGCAGTCTGCAAATCTTCTTGTGTCTTCCTCAATACTTCTACAATTGTATTCTGAAGAAAACTTATCTGGTAGTTGTTTCTCATTTGAAAGCAGAATGTTTTTCTCAAGCTCCTTATATTTTTCTGAACTGTCTCTTTCTATTGAACAGATTCCTTGGCTTGTTGCCATAGCATCACTGCCTATTTCTTTAACTTTACCAAAATCCTCATTGCTAAGCCTTGCTGTATCAGACCTTTCTGGAGAATTTTCATCTTCTGACAACCATCCAAAGCATGCTTTCCTTTTCAATGGCATACTTGAGTTTCTGTGGGGGGAACAATACAAGTTGGATGTGGAGAGTGGTACCTCCTCTCTTTGAAGTCCAATGCTAGGAAGCGATGTGATGCAAGTGCTGTTTGCATATCCCCTGCTTCCTGAAATTCGATCAGCACCTTGTTCGGGCACCATCTGACATGCTTCTTGTAGAACATTTTCTGTCAGACAAGAATTGGTGACTGCATGTTGAGAGAAAGAAAAAACTGCACAACAACGAATTGTACGCATCAGAAATAATTTTCCAACCAATAACAACAGAAGAACACATTTCTATCTGGAATTATTATAAAATGTGTACAGATATATATTTTACAGTAAATGAAATGTGCACGTGTAAAGATATATATTGTTTGTAGAGCACTTATGAAATTGCTCATATTGTGTATAGACATTTTTTATTGGTGATACTAACCTTCTAGCATTTATAAAGAAATAAAACACATCCCACATATGTTCACTGATTTTGTATTTGAATCAAAGATTTAAGATTTCTCACAAACAAAATATGTTTCACAAAATTTGTTTAAAGTTACAATGTTATTTAAATCTTTCACAGTTGTAGTTTGAGTCACAAATGGTTCAGATGATTTTCCCGACAAATGAATAAATGAAATGACATCTTTTGAAAAAGCCCAAAGACACTGTTTCTCTCTAAGCCCTTTACTGTGTTTTTTAGATTCTTTACCTTTCTCCTTTTCCTCAGATTTCTCTGCTTCTGGAAGAGTCAAAGTATGCAAGAATACTTTGGTGTCCACATTGTCTCTTTGTTCCAAGCCTTCTTGCAAACCAACCAACATAGAATTCTGCATTTTATTTTCACCTGCACTTTCCCAACTATCATTCCCATCAAAGTTGCAGCCCAAAGAAGGTTCCAAAGAATCACTCTCCATCTTGCCTACATATAACCCTTTCTGACTTGCCACTTCAGCCTTTATAGAATCTGTTGTGTCATCCAAAGGATCGGATATTTTTTGACCAACATCCCCATTTCCTACCCCAGCTTGACTGGAATAATGAACAAATTCACCATCTGAAGCCAGAGATATACCAATATACCTTTTATGAGTCAAAGTTACATCCCCATCTACAAAACAAATTTGAGTAATGAGCTGAATCACTTCAATCTATGTATTCAACCTGAACTTTAGAAAATATAGAACATGGACATTCATATAACAGATTAGAGTGCAAGAAAAATGAATTGGTTGATATCTGCATAATCACTTGAATTCTCAAATTCGTTTTCTTCTGTTCTTGTTAAGCTTCCATTAAAGATGAAATTATCATATAGTTGGTTCTCTATTGGTATCACTTGCTCAATGTGTCCACATTCTTGGTGCATAAAAGTCTTGTCTATTTTAGCTGTCTCACCTCTAAATAAAGTTTGAATTAGACTTACATTTAATCTAATATAAAGGTCACATCTGTTCCTTACATAAAGATATATTTTTAAACTGTTAAATCTATATTCAGACTTTTTAGTTTCCTCTTCAAAAGAGAAACAATAAAGCTTCCAAAAACACCTCTTCTAAATAGGAGGCGCTTGGTTTTCAATTCAAATGAATATTAAACTCTTCAGAAAATAGCGACATATCTCATATAGGAGCTTTTTAATATTATGTTCTTTCTCTTCCCATCTTTTGAACCTCGTGCTAATTTTACCTTCCAATTCTGTGTCTTCCTTTGGCAGAGGTTTGTCCTCATTCAATTTCACATTAGGCAAATCAATCTCGATGTGTTCTGTGTTGGACTCTCTCCCATCCAAAGCACCTGCCTAAACGAAAGTATGTAAAAGAGTTAGATTTCTCTCTTATTCTTATTGGCTACCATCAATTAACTTTTGTTGCTGTTAGAGGATAAACATTATTCCAGCAGCTGTCAAGATGGCAATCAAAGTTAACAAATATGCACAATGAGCTAAATTGAAAATGGAGATATGCAAATTCAAACAGTGATAACACTACAGAGGATGCAGAACCTTTTTTGTTATTGCAAATAATTTGAATATCAAACATACAAACAAACAATAATGCCACAGGTGAGATGAGGAAAGAATAACTGCAGTTGATGTAATTGCAACGGATCTTATATCTTCTCCACAAAATATATATATATATATATATATATATATATATTGTATGCTATATCTCTTTCAGATATGCATGGTGAAATGCTCGATTGAAGTACATGTATCTTGCTCAATAGCAAGCTGAAAAACTGAGAAATTGACTTGGTTAGATCTTTTGTTCACAAAGAAAGATGAGAAACAAATCTGTTGTTACCAACCCACCTACAATTACTTCTTTATTACTAGTTGAAGTTAAAATCTAAGTTGCAGGATTTGCTCCCTCAGGTCCTTTACCAAAATGGTTTGGGTACCAGTCCTGTGATGAGAGTGGCCAGGGGGGCCCGGATGCTCTCAAGCACTCCCAGGCACTGCCAGATGCACCCGCAGCCACAATGCTGATTTGAACAAAAAAATGTCAAAACCTAGTTTTTAAAGTTTTTTTTAAATGTTAAAATATTAAAAAAAAAACTAATTTTTTTAAAAAGACCAAGATACAGATTTTTTGATTGTTTTATTATCAAATATTGTAATTGTAATCATTTTCATTTGAATCTTGACTCTGGAGTCTTGGACATATATGATATATGACATAATATTGAAATTTTGAACTATCAATTGACAATTAATATTATCTTTATCACTATCAATGATCAATGATGAAATATCATGCTATGAAAGATTCAAATGTCACTATTAATAATTGTTATATGATTTTTTTTGCTATCCCGGCATACTCAAACCCTGTACCAGAACCGACAACTTAGGCTAAGATCAAAATATGGTTTTTCAGTTAAATAAACTATATAATTGGCCCAAAAATCATATGGTCTTTAGATAAGAATAGAAGAATCAATTTTTGGATTATGAACTTCAATCCTTGTGTGAATAAGACTTCCTTTACCAGCTGACTTTTGGGATGAATGTCTTCCAAGCTGTTCAGAAGAAAAACTGGTTGTTTTCATAGTTGGGTTGAGCCAAAAGATCCTAATCTCTTAAAATTGATTTTGTGATAGCCTAAGACAGGATTGACTGGCCTTTCATTTGTGCCATGTTGTATGCTCTCAAGTTTTGACCCTCACTTTCTTCAGTCTGTGCAAATGCTCCTTTCTGATGCATCTGCCCACCTAAGTATCAATGGCACTCAGTCAGACCAATTTAGTCTTTTTTTGCTCCATTTTCCACGGTTGTCCACTCGCTCCTACATTGTATGTCTTTGAAGCGGAAGGATTTGGTTATCTGCTGGCCAATGCAATCTCTCATAAGCTTGTCCAGGGTATTTTTTTTCCCTCTAGCTCCCTCTCAACAGTTGTTGAAAGGTCATCTTGTGGATGACTCCATTCTCATCCTTACTGAGGATGAAGCAAATATCAAACATGCACTGCAATGCCTTAACACTTTTTTGTCTTGCATCCGGGTCTAGTATTCAATGGAAGAAAATGCAGTATTATAGGTAATCCTTCCTTTTAATGCCTGCTTGGTTTCAACCCTTTGGTTGGAAAAGGATTAAGCATAGAGAATTTTGTTCACTTCTTGGGATTTCACTTTGCCTTCTAGGCATCTCCTTCCCAATGGCTATTTGTAATTGATGGGGTTGAGAAGAAATTTGCCTATTGGATTACCAAGCCATCTCTAGATAGCAAGTTCCAAATATGATTGAAGGTGCATGTAGCTATCCAAGTTTATCACTCTTCATGATGGGCTCCGTCCAAGGCCTCTCCCAAGAAGTTAGACAACTCCTCTACAACTTTATTTGGACCAATTCAAAGTAAGGCAAAGGCTTTCATAGAGTTGCTAGGGAATTTTGTAGTCTTCCCAAAGATTTTTGTGGCCTTGGTCTACTAGCTATATAGTGACAAGACACAACATTTTGTGCTAAGTGGATTATCAAGGCATTGGATGGCAATGACGCTTGAAACATTTTTCTCATTCATTGCATTTCTTCCAGCCTTCCATATGATTTTTTTGCATTGGAAAATCTTGGCTTTTCTTCCATTGTGATTATTAAAGTGCCTATGAAGATTCAAGGCACCTTTGTAGTCAAGAGTATTTGAAAGGTGGTGGTGCTTGTCCAAACTTTAGCCCTCTGAATTATTCAGGTCCTCTACTTTCTAAAATTCCTATGTTTTGAAAGGGTTTCTTTAAAAAATTGAAATAGGGCTTTGAAAAAACCCTAAGCCCTCATTAAAAAACTAAGTCTAGGCCGAGCCCTTGCACTTTCTTATATTTCTTCGTTAACTGTTGGTTTTGATATCCTAGCCTTTTAAGTTATGTATCCAAGGCCTCCGCCTCATTTGTTTACCGGCCCCATTTACTCAAATACCAATTGAGCCTGTCACAGTTATGCGCCTTGAAATATTGTTTGAACCCTTATGCTTTGTTGGGTCCCGATGAGTCGAGTCATTAGATAGTTTTTTGATATTTTTATGCAAGTTTATAGACATTCTCAAACACTTATCTTATACATATTCCTACTATTGGCAAGAGACACTGCACATATTTTCAGGTGTTGTCATTGATGACAACCCTTGTCAGCTAGTAGATCCGCTCATCATCATTTACTCATACCAGCAAACAGATTGAAGATTAGTGGTTAATTGTTTGGGTAGAACAGAGCATCTGGTAGCTTCGTGTTCTTCAATTCATATGCAGATTTTCTGTTAATATTTTGTGTTGTGGATCTCAGGGAGTATTGTTCGATGCTTAATCTGTGTTATTTGTATATCTTGGTGACTCGTATCAATTTGGGTGGAAGTTAGAAGGTCCGGTGAACAAATTTCCTGTTTATTAGTGTATGAAGGCCGACTCGGTGAATATAGCGCGTCGAGGATATTTGAGGATTTATTGTTTAAGTATTTTTGTGTTCGTACATTTTGTTTTGGGTCCTCACTATGTTGTGGCCGACTCTTGTGGATGCACATTGATTATTATGAATGATTTGAGCCGACAGTTTGTGAATATTTCTTATTTTGTTGAGGCCGACTTGAAGTGATTAAATTCTTGGTAGCAGATATATATATGAGATCGATTATATCATTTTGGTGTGTGTTCGATGTGAGTTGATGTATGTTGTGAAATTCAGAAGATCAGTAGAGCGATTGTGCACAGTTTCACTTGTGCATTAAGGATTTTTGTGAAGCGAATTAAGGCAGAGCAGAGCGAAGTGCAGAATCAGACAGAAGGTCCTGAATTCGATTGTTGAGCCTAACCGGAATTGTAATCAGGCATTTGTAGATGCTACTCTATCAGTTCAAATCCTTGGAAGTATTCCAAACTTTTGTAAGGTAGTGAGCCTTTCTGATTTTGAGCAGTGAACTCTAGGCAGTGTGCCTAAATGCAAGTGCATTCCCATTTGTAATATTTTCTTTTGAGTATACTCAGAACAATATTGTGGATTGACCTCCACCATGGTTTTTCCCCTAACAGGGTTTCCACGTAAAAAATCCTTGTGTTATGGTGTTGCGGTTATTTGTCTTATGTGCATGCATCTTTATCTTGGTTGAATGTTATCAGCACTTTAATGATTAGATTAATAAAGCTAAAAATTTCACAACACTGATTCACCCGCCTCCTCCCACCCCCCTCTTAGTGTTGCTTGATTCCAACAATTGGTATCAGAGCTCAGTTTCTTGGAAGAAGCTTAAAAGCTTGGGGAAGATCTTGGAAAGTGTTTCAATGGATTCAAGAAGTCTTCAACAACAAATTATGGTGGCCCTAGATGATCTTGATCAGGAAAAATCAGAAGTCCAAGAATTAGAAGCAAATCTCATGAATGCTGAGAGATTCATTGAGTCATTGAAAGATAAAATCAACAAGTCCAGGGAGAAGAGAAGGGAACTCTGTGATCGGATCAAACAAGAAGACAGTAAACGCATTGTGGATGAACAACTGAGTCAAACCCTGTAAGAAAAGACAAAAAAATGTGAAAATCTTGCCAGGGATAATGCGGTTCAGAAGCATGAGATGGAATCTATCATGATGAGGATGACTAAGGAAATTGAAGACAGGAAGAAGAATGAAGAAAAGCTTGCCCAATCCCTAAAAGAGAAATCTGAAGAATGCACTCGAATTACTGATGGATTCATTCAGTTGGAACTAGAGTTAGAACAAACCAAACACGATGAGGAAGAACTTGAAAAGCACATTGTTGATCTCAGAGATGAACTTGCTACAGCAAATGAATTCAAGGAAAAGTTCAAGATTAGCTTAGCCAAGCTTGATGAATTGATTAAAAGTCAAAGGACTAATGGTGACAAGCGAGGTCTTGGATATGAGGAAAGAGAAAGTTCTGGATCTGGACAAAGGAGATTTAGACAAGGAAATCAGAAGAACAACACTGGAAGGTATCCGGTAAGACAACCTAATGCTCAAAAATTCAATGGTGTCTATTATATTTGCAATAAATTTGGTCATATGGCAGCTCAATGCAGAAGTAGAATGAATTCAAATGGTCCATCATTCTCCGGTCAATGCTTTAACTGTAACAAGTATGGTCATAAGTCAAATGAATGTAGAAATGTGATAAACAACTTTTATAGGAATATTAGATGTTATGCATGCAATAGATTTGGCCATATTGCTAACTAGTGCAGATCAAGAGAAAGTCAGTGGAACAACTGGTTTGGACAAAGAAATGTGATGTGCTACAATTGCAATAAAACTGGTCATATTGCTAGATTCTACAGAAGAGGTCCGGTAAATCAGAGAAGAAACATGCAAAAGGATGAAAGAGGAAAAGGGAAAGTTACTACAGATCAGATCAGGAAGTAGATGAAGAAAACATGGGTGAAAAAGAGTCCCTCTATTGCAGGAAACGAGCCAGCACTAGAATCAACTTCTAGTAATTCCTCCAGGAATTAGGTTAAGGCCTTTGGCCTAGGGGGAACTGTCAAGAAAATATTTCAAAACCTCCTGCAAGTGATCAACACCGAAATGTGGATGAGTTCAGTATTTGCATTGATGATCTACTGATGCTGTTGAACAATTGGAGAAAGTATCTATTCAGAATTGAAGGTCCACAAAAGAGTTATCTTTTACAATAAATAGAAACAGGGTATCTGGATGAGGTAGAGAAAAAGCATTTATTGCGACAAAAGGTTAGGTGTGCGAATGATAAAAGGTCATTTCTATCCTTCATTTGTCACTTTGCATTTTGAGAAGAAGTTTGAAGAGCTCTGGAGCGAACTTTGGTGAAATTTGGCAAGAATTCAAGTGTGAAGGCTATTCGAAGTTCAAACCCTAATCCGGAAAAAAGGTATTTTTCGGGAAAACTTGCAAACCTGTGAATTTGTGAAAATGGCCACTCCATTGGTAGTTGAAGTCAAAGACAGACCCCATCCAAAGTTTAAGTGGCATCCTTTCAAGTCTGTTGAGACTGAGCCCTTAGGAGCATATTTGTCTATTCCGTACGGTATTTTGCACATTAAAGATATTAGGGCATACGTTCATGCTAATATTGAAGAGTTAGGAAGCTCACAATTACTAAATTTGTATTCCAATCACATGGTTGGGGAAGATTTCTCTGTCAAGCCCGAATTCAAAACCCTAGAAGAGAAGTTCACCCAAATTGTGAAATTCCCTGTGTTTGATGAAAGCGAATGGGTCCGGTACATCTTGAGTCGAGTTCATGCAGAATTCATGTGGTTAAATCAACCCTTCAAGATTACAAAAGAGGCTATAAGTGTTGTTACAGGTCTTAATTCCTCCGATGGATTGTCGATTTTGAAGTCTGTGAAGAATCAAACCGTCACTAATGCAAATGGTTCTGTATATGATAAAAGAGCAATGACAATCGATGACATCATTGATGTGGGTATCAAATTTGCTTCGATGGTTATTGGATATAAGATATATCACTCCAACAGAGAAAATTCTATATCCATTACAGCCATATATGCAGCCTATCAAATGGTAAAGGAGAATGCAGAGCATGATTTGTGTGAATTGCTTTGAAGTTAGCTTATGGAAAATCTTGGTAAGATAAAGAAAAGAAAAATTCTTTTAAATATGGCAATTTGTTGTTGTGTATGTTCTTTTATTTCATGGATGAAGTTCCAGGAGTTGGTAAAGTGCATTGGCAAAGTGACAAGCCTGTTGTTATTCAGATTAGAGACATGTTATTCAGCCTCGTTGATATGCAAACTAGGAAAACTGCAATTTGGGGATATTTCAAGAACTTTCAGAATGTAATGCAAGCCAAGGAAAGAATTCCCACTTCTATTGTGGAGAAGTATAAGGATACAACCTGTTTTATGGTGGATATTGATCAGTGCTTGATGGAAGCGCGAACGAACCGTTTGGATTATGCTGAAATATACCGAGCCAAATTTTTTCGTTTTTCAAATTACAAATTACAAGCAGTGCACCCGTTAAGGTTAGGGAAGAAACCCAAAGCGTGCAATAAAGCAACTCTAACCAGAATGGCGCCGATGATGGCGAGCATTGGTCAGAGGATCTTCTATTCTACTTGCAGGAAAGAACTCAACGTCAAGTATGTGCTACCCAATCCAATACGGAGTGAGGGGCGACCATATGACGGAGTGAAAACAAACTATTGCTTGAAAGAAAATGCTGAAAGCCAAAGACTCTCAACACCCAGAATGTGCTTTCTAACCCAGTATGGGATAGTAGCGACCATAGGGCGGAGATGGATTACATTCAATTATCAAAATGCTGAAAGAGAGAACATTACAATCTGACTGAGCAAGAATCTAAGACCGACAGTACTACTGCCAGTATACAATTTGAAAGATGATTACTTGCTACCAATTACAAATCAGCCTTTAAGAATATTGCAATAATACTGAAGCATTCAACGATTGCCAAGAATAAGCTTAACTTGCATGAAAGGAACGGAACCAACCTCTTTAAATCTGTGCAATCTTCAATGATGTCTCCGTGAAGCCTTTAAGAGTTCCCAACGACCATCCAAGAGCAAAAGTGCAGATCCCTGTATGCTGTTATAACAATACTGTATTTTTTCTTCATAAACCAGCAACACAGATTTATATAAGTGATCAGATCTTCCTAGAAACTGATCCAAAAGACTAGATACTGAAGGAAAACACCTTTAACAAGGAGGCGCACAGATTAGAATCACAACACTGACTTGAAATGCCACTAATATTAAATGCACAATTCCCGAGACCTTGAGAATGGTACGGCCCAGTTGACAGGGTCGACTTTACTTTAAAAATTAAATACACCAATGAAAAATCTGCAACTTGTCACACTATGGCGCCTAGACCAAAGGAAGGGAAATAGCCAATACCCACAAAGAAATATTTTGTCTTTTTTGAAATATGAATGAAATACTGAGTCTGCTGTAGCTAAATGCTAAAATCAGGAAACCTCTAACATGCAAGATCTGAAACTAACAATACTAATGCAGATTACAATGCACGGAATACAATGAATTCACAACTAGACTAAATTCATCACTAGTCGTTGTCTTACAAACGAGAAGAGATGCCCAATGGTTAGGAGGTCTTCATCCCTCGAAGTGATCCAGATTCAATCCGGCAGCATAACGGTGTATTTTCCAAGATGATCCAAATGATGCACAAGACTCCCTTTTTATAATCTTCGCTTGACTTCACGAAACCCTAGAATCTGATTTTAGGTCAAAATCCCCTTTCCTCAATGATGGCGTACTTTTGCCTTCAAGCTCTTGATTTAATATTTCATTTAAATATTCAACTTTGAAATATGCGCCAAACATAATCTTGCTTTGACTTAGGGAATATTAAAATGTTCTTTAATGAGGGCGCCACCCTCAATGACCACCTTTTTAAAACGACATTAAGTCATTAAACCTAAGCCAAGGGTCAACATTAAAATATAACATTTTAACGTGACTATTTTTAATTTAAATGACTTAACTCATTTCTCTGCAAATGCCCTGAAGCCAATACTGATGAAGTCAACCGATCAATCTGAACCCGGAAGTCAACCAACCTGAGCTCATCCGAAAACTGCCAAAAATAGAATTTACTAAAAATAGTAAATTCCAAAAAGTACTCTGAATGCTGAGACGAGCATATCACTGCGAAGCCCTCTTAAAACCCAGAAGGAATCCGCCATTAAAACTATCATCTCTGAGCAAAGACCTCCTCAAAATTAGGAAACCCTAATTTTAACTTCCGACTAGCCTCCGGGTTCCCAAGGAAAGGCTAACGGTCACTGAAAAAGTCAGGCTTGAAAAGGGGACATTACAGTCCGCCCTCCCCAAGATTGCTTGTCCTCAAGCAATTGCAAACTAGGATGCTGCATTATCTCATCACTTTCCCAAGTTGCATCCTCCAAAGGCAGGTTCTTCCACTTTACCAAACATTCTCTGATAGTTCTATTCCTCAAGGAACGTTCTCTGAAGTCAAGTATCTCCTCGGGAATTAGAACCAACTGTCCTTCTTCATCCAACGGTGGCAACTGTGAAGAAGCAACCACATTGTGTCCAAGTGCCTTCTTGAGGCGAGACACGTGGAAGACGTTATGCACTCTGCTCTCTGAAGGTAGCTCTAATTCATAAGCTACAGCCCCAACCTTTCTGATGACCCTAAACGGCCCATAGAAGCGAGGTTTGAGCTTCTCAGCTCCACTCTTCTTGAGAGTTGACTGTCTGTAAGGTTGTAAACGGAGATAGACCATATCCCCAACCTCAAAAGAACGCTCAACACGCTTCTGATCAGCATACAACTTTTGCTGATTTTGTGCAATCTGCAAGTTATCCTTCAAGGATCTCATTATGTCCTGACTATGCTGCAACAAATCCTTGGCTAATGGTGCTTTGCTGTCACCAAATACCAAATCTGCAAAGCTGGGTGCTTCATATCCATAAAGTGCCAAGAAAGGAGACATTTTGATTGACATATGGAAGGTAGAGTTGTAGCAGTACTCGCCTATATGCAGCCACTTAACCCAAGCTTTCTGCTGTTCGGACACATAATTTCTCAAGTAGCCTTCCAACCACTTGTTCACCACTTCTGTTTGCCCATCAATTTGAGGGTGATAACTCGTGCTTGGAGTAAGCACAGTACCACTCATTCTGAAAACTTCCTGCCAAAAGGTACTTAGGAACTTGCTGTCCCTATCACTGACAATATTCTTTGGCAACCCATGAAGCCTAAACACTTCTCGAAAAAACAAATCTGCAACTTGAGCTGCAGAAAAAGTACTGGTAATGGCAAAGAAATGAGCAAACTTGGTTAATCTGTCAACTACCACGTAGATGCAATCCTTCCCTTGGGCCTTGGGCAACCCAGTGATGAAATCCATTGAAATGCTTTCCCATTTTTGATTGGGAATTGGAAGTGGTTGCAGCAAACCGGCTGGCAATGTGTGCTCATTTTTATTTGCTTGACAAACAGGACATTCCTGAATGTAGCGTTGAACCTCCCTCTTCAAACCTTTCCAAGAAAACCTTTCTCGGATCTGCCTATAGGTCTTGAAAAACCCTTGGTGACCAGCAACTGGAATGTCATGAAAATTCAAAAGAATCTTCTTCTTGAGCTTAGAATCAGGCTACCAGAAAGATTCTTCCCTTATACTGAATCAAACCCTCAACCACCTGGTACTTTTCATCATGGAAAGTACCTTCCAGAATGCTGGTTGCAAACTGATTTTTTGCATAATCAGCAAACATGTCTCTCCAATCTGCAGTAAGCTCACACAATGAGCTAAGATGAGGCCTTCTGGATAGAGCATCGGCCACTACATTATTTTTTCCTTTGACATATTCAATGTCAAAGTCGTAAGCTTGAAGCTTACTCACCCATTTCTGTTGCCTCTCATTTAAATCCTTCTGGTGCATAAAATGCTTGAGGCTATTGTGGTCTGTTTTAACCACGAACTTATTCCCCACCAAGTACTGTCGGAACTTGGCTAATGCATGCATAATGGCAAGCATTTCTTTGTCATAAATTGAATATGACCTTTCCACACCCCTTAATTTTCGGCTTTCAAACACAATAGGGTGTTTGTCTTGCATCAGGACAGCACCAACTCCTTCACCCGATGCATCACACTGCAGCTCGAATGGCTTGGAGAAATCAGGGATAGCCAAAACTGGGCACGAGCTCATGATCTTCTTAAATTTGTCAAAAACAACTTGAGCCTTTTCTGACCAAACAAAGGCTCCCTTTTTGGTGAGATCAGTAAGGGGAGCCGCATTCTGAGAATACCCCTTAACAAACCTCCGATAGAAACCACAAAGGCCCAAAAAGCCTTTCAACTGAGTCAAACTTTCTGGTGGTGGCCAATCAACCACTGCTTTGATCTTCTCCGGATCCACCTTTACCCCCTCAGCACTGATTATGTGGCCAAGGTATAATAATTCCTCCATTCCAAATTCACATTTGGAAGCTTTAGCAAACAGACTCTCAGACTCCATAATACTAAGCACTTCCTCCAAGTGCTTGAGATGATCTCCCCAAGTCTTGCTGTAAATCAGAATATCATCAAAAAAAATCAATACAAACCGTCTTAAGTGATTCTGAAACACACGGTTCATGCAAGACTGAAAGGTGGCCGGTGCATTAGTCAAACCAAAAGGCATGACTAAGAATTCGAAGTGGCCATAGTGACACCTGAAAGCTGTCTTTTCCACATCTGATCCCCTCATCCTTATCTGATGGTAACCCGATCTTAGATCAATCTTTGAGAAGAACTTAGCCCCATGTAGCTCATCAATGAGCTCATCTATTCTGGGAATGGGGTATCTATTCTTGATAGTGCTTTGGTTCAAAGCACGATAGTCCACGCACATGCGCATGGTACCATCCTTCTTCTTTACAAGAACCACTGCAGAAGCAAAGGGGCTCTTGCTTGGTCGTATGAAACCCATCTCCAAAAGTTCTCGGATATTCTTCTCGATCTCATCCTTTTGCCTCTTTGGATACCGGTATGGAGTTGTGATCACCGGTTTAGCTCCTTCCTTGAGCTCTATGATGTGTTCTGAACCTCGATCAGGAGGAGGTCCAGGAGGTAAATCAGCAAACACTTTACTCTTTTTGGTGAGTAAAGATTGGATATCAGGAGGATGCTCTACTTTAGTTTCAGCTAGACTTGCTGGAAGAATCATGCACTCAGCAGCCCATTCCACTTGATCATGACGTATCAACTTCGCCATCCTCTTGAATGATACAATCCGAGGGCCACCATTTGACATTCCTCTCAACACCACCTTCTTCCCATCGGATTGAAACTTCAACTCCATAGTTTGCAGATTTAGAGAGATCTCTCCAAGAGATCGCAGCCATTGAATGCCAAGGACAGCATCCGTATCTCCAATACTGACCACGTAGAAGTCATCCTTGACTTCGTAATTGCCCAATTGCATTGACATGTTCGGAATCCTCTTGGTGCATGAGATGTGAAACCCATCCGCAACCATAACTCTGAACCCTTCAAAGTCTTCTGTTTGCAATCCTTTCTTTGCCACCACAACTTCGTCTATGAAGTTATGTGTTGCACCAGTGTCAATTAAAGCAACAATACGTTGCCCTTTGATCATCCCACGAACTTTAAAGGACTCATTCTTTTGGAAGCTCGAAAGTTGAGCCAATGTACCACCACTTTCTTTTTCACCTTCAGACTCTTCTGGAGTATTTTCTTCATCGCTGTCCTCAAAATCAGCTTGCTGATCAGAACAATCGGAATTGCTTTCATCAGCTGTATAGAACTCAATTTGATGAATTTTAGCACCCTTTGGGCACACATGGTCTTGGGACCATTTTTCCCAACAACGGAAACACAACCCCTTCCTTCGGAGTTCATTGATAGTCTCTGGATCCAATCTTGAACCAGGAGGTTTCTGGGGTTTAAACTCCTTATGATGAGGCTTCTGATGAAACTTCTTCCCTCTGTCTCCTTTGTGAAAAGCTGGTTTGGAATGGAACTTTGCTTTGGGAGCAGCCCACTCCATGTTTCTAGCTTTTTTCATTGCTTCCTGTAGGGACGGTGGATCAAAAGCTTTGATCCAACCCTTGATTGGCTCCATCAATCCTTCAGTGAATAGGATTACTAATCTTCTCTCTGTGATTCCAGTGACCATAACTGAAAGTCTTTGAAACTCAGCTATGTAGGCATCCACAGTGCCATATTGTCTCAACTGTGCCAACTCCCTAAAATGCACTTCTGGGTCCTTCTTCTCGAACCTCTCAATGAGTCTATTGGTGAACTCATCGTAGCTAGTGATAGACCCATGACCTAAGGTGACTAGGCCATGGTACCACCATTCATGCGCCACCCCATCTAGGTGTAGCGTAGCGAATCTAATCGCTTCTTCTTCAGCCATTGGCCTAAGTGCCAAATAGTTGTCTAGTTTTTGTAACCAAGCTCGAGCAGAATTATTATCGCTTCCATCAAAATGGGCAAGCGTAACCTTGTTGAGAGCTTGATTCCAATCTCCTTGTGCTGGGGTTCTTCTTTGATCATAGTTTCTCCCTTGGCCTCTATCCTTCCTTCTATACTCCATGTAATCATTGAAGGACATGTCAATTTTACTTCATCAGGAAGAGTGTCATACTCTGTTCGGCCTATCCTCACCCTCTCCAAGGATGAAACATTTTCTTCAGGATCAGGCTGTGGGATTGCTGGTGTCAAAAACGTGGGTTTGAATGGTCTAGCAGAAATGTAAGTGTTTGAATGGTCTAGCAGAAATGTAAGTGTTGCTCACTGCAGGTTGGGCAACATGACCATTGTGCGGGTTGGAAGCACTGTGCTCCCCGGTATGCCCTGTATTGTGTTGTGGAATATTGGGACCCAATCTCCCCAACAGGAGAGAAAACATATCCATCATGGCATCCATCTTCTTATCGAGTCCTTGACCCAAATTGGCTGAATTGTCTATACCCTTCCCACTGTCACCTCTGTTGCCAGAACTTCTTTCATTATCCCCCATTTCTGTTTCTTGTGAAGGCTCCCAATTAGCCCTCAAAACCTCGGAAGCTGTGTGACCTTCTGGGGCTTGATGCAACTGTGTCTGAACTGTACCTCTCTTGTATACTCTTGCCAAATACCTCTGTTCTCTGTCACTCATAGAAAGCTGATTTCACAGGATGGCAGGATACGTGGCTCTGATACCACTGAAATATACCGAGCCAAATTTTTTCGTTTTTCAAAATTACAAATTACAAGCAGTGCACCCGTTAAGGTTAGGGAAGAAACCCAAAGCGTGCAATAAAGCAACTCTAACCAGAATGGCGCCGATGATGGCGAGCATTGGTCAGAGGATCTTCTATTCTACTTGCAGGAAAGAACTCAACGTCAAGTATGTGCTACCCAATCCAATACGGAGTGAGGGGCGACCATATGACGGAGTGAAAACAAACTATTGCTTGAAAGAAAATGCTGAAAGCCAAAGACTCTCAACACCCAGAATGTGCTTTCTAACCCAGTATGGGATAGTAGCGACCATAGGGCGGAGATGGATTACATTCAATTATCAAAATGCTGAAAGAGAGAACATTACAATCTGACTGAGCAAGAATCTAAGACCGACAGTACTACTGCCAGTATACAATTTGAAAGATGATTACTTGCTACCAATTACAAATCAGCCTTTAAGAATATTGCAATAATACTGAAGCATTCAACGATTGCCAAGAATAAGCTTAACTTGCATGAAAGGAACGGAACCAACCTCTTTAAATCTGTGCAATCTTCAATGATGTCTCCGTGAAGCCTTTAAGAGTTCCCAACGACCATCCAAGAGCAAAAGTGCAGATCCCTGTATGCTGTTATAACAATACTGTATTTTTTCTTCATAAACCAGCAACACAGATTTATATAAGTGATCAGATCTTCCTAGAAACTGATCCAAAAGACTAGATACTGAAGGAAAACACCTTTAACAAGGAGGCGCACAGATTAGAATCACAACACTGACTTGAAATGCCACTAATATTAAATGCACAATTCCCGAGACCTTGAGAATGGTACGGCCCAGTTGACAGGGTCGACTTTACTTTAAAAATTAAATACACCAATGAAAAATCTGCAACTTGTCACACTATGGCGCCTAGGCCAAAGGAAGGGAAATAGCCAATACCCACAAAGAAATATTTTGTCTTTTTTGAAATATGAATGAGATACTGAGTCTGCTGTAGCTAAATGCTAAAATCAGGAAACCTCTAACATGCAAGATCTGAAAACTAACAATACTAATGCAGATTACAATGCACGGAATACAATGAATTCACAACTAGACTAAATTCATCACTAGTCGTTGTCTTACAAACGAGAAGAGATGCCCAATGGTTAGGAGGTCTTCATCCCTCGAAGTGATCCAGATTCAATCCGGCAGCATAACGGTGTATTTTCCAAGATGATCCAAATGATGCACAAGACTCCCTTTTTATAATCTTCGCTTGACTTCACGAAACCCTAGAATCTGATTTTAGGTCAAAATCCCCTTTCCTCAATGATGGCGTACTTTTGCCTTCAAGCTCTTGATTTAATATTTCATTTAAATATTCAACTTTGAAATATGCGCCAAACATAATCTTGCTTTGACTTAGGGAATATTAAAATGTTCTTTAATGAGGGCGCCACCCTCAATGACCACCTTTTTAAAACGACATTAAGTCATTAAGCCTAAGCCAAGGGTCAACATTAAAATATAACATTTTAACGTGACTATTTTTAATTTAAATGACTTAACTCATTTCTCTGCAAATGCCCTGAAGCCAATACTGATGAAGTCAACTGATCAATCTGAACCCGGAAGTCAACCAACCTGAGCTCATCCGAAAACTGCCAAAAATAGAATTTACTAAAAATAGTAAATTCCAAAAAGTACTCTGAATGCTGAGACGAGCATATCACTGCGAAGCCCTCTGAAAACCCAGAAGGAATCCGCCATTAAAACTATCATCTCTGAGCAAAGACCTCCTCAAAATTAGGAAACCCTAATTTTAACTTCCGACTAGCCTCCGGGTTCCCAAGGAAAGGCTAGCGGTCAACAAAAAGTCAGCTTGAAAAGGGGACATTACATATGCCTATGGGATATGAAGTTGAGGACATAATCTTGGAGCTATATGCACAACATCTCTTGAGTAAGCCTTTGGATTCGTCTGAAGAAAGGTTTGGAACATATGCAGAGAAAAACATTCAAGTCCATGAGCAATTGAAGAAACCAATGATTGTCCAGAAAGTAAGAAAAGAAGTGGAAGTCTTTGCAGAAAGTATGGGCATACCTGCAGAAGCCATAAAAGAAGCAAGAAGAAAAAGAGAACAAGCTGAAAGTGAAAAAGGAAAAGAGCCTGCTAAAACTAAATCTGCTAGTCCGACAGTATCCTCTACCCGAACTAGATCAACAAGGAGCTCAATGCCCCTATCCGGTCATGCAAAGAAGTCTGCCCCTACAAAAACTCAAGTTAAGGCTTCTGGTAAAAGGAAGAAGGACAAGAGCACAAGAGTGTATGAAGTTGTTTCAAAAGATGAAGAGGTTAGGGAAATAAAAGTTGCAACAACAGTCAAACCCTCCGGTGATGAGGAGAAAGCAAAGAAGAAGATGAAGCCTGGTAAACCTGGTATGACAATAGAGGAAGTTGAAAGAGGTATAATTAAGGATGGAAATCTTAACCCTCTGTGTGAAGTTTATGGTACCTTTGACACTATTGGTCAAAGAGTCCTTGAGGAAGCTACAATACAGTATTTGAACAATTTCAATATGACTCTTGTTGAGATAATGGCACAATTGCCTAAGGAATTGTATGATGTTTTGGAGATGAGAAGAGTTAATGCCAGAACTGAAGAAGAACAGTTGAGAGAACGAGTTCTTGCAAATCTAAGTCCGGTAATGTCTGTTGAAGAAATGAAAGCAATCCTAAAAGAAGCAAAAAGGGAGTTCAAAAGCAAGTCAAGGATAAACAAGCTTATGTTGGGTAAGACTGAAGAAGTAGAAAAGGAAACTGAAAGCATTCTGAAGAAAGTTCTATTAAAGAACAGAATTGATATTGTTTCTGATGAAGAGCATGTAGAAGATATTTCATCTGGTCTGGCAAATGAAGAGGTTACATTTGAGGACACTCATATTCCTCCTGAGGTGCATGATTCAGAAGAACCTATGGAGTCTGAAGCCCCTAAAATTGTATCTGTTGAAGAGAAGGAGATATCAGTTGAAGAAATTGAAAATTCAAATGACAAGCAAAAGTTTGTGGCTAAAGAAACAGTGCTCGACGAAAAGAAGGTTAAAGTTAAGGAAGTAACAGTAGAAGCAAGAGACACTGCAGAGGCAATGATGAAGTTTCTGGAAGAGCGAAAGGAAGAATTTGATTTTGAGTTGGGAGATGCCCCTATTCATTTGTCTACTTTATCCCCAATCCAGAAAATGAAAGTTGCATCATTTGCACAAGCTAAGGCTAGTGAAGAAATTTTGAAGTCTCACATTAAGGACAGTGAGTTATTGAATCTTGCATCTGGCATTCTGGAGATCATGCCTACACATGTTAAAGATCCATCTGATTCCTCCTCTGGTGAGCTGAAGAAACTTATAATTTCGGTAAGTACTCATTTTGAGTCACTTGAGAAGTCATCCTTGGTTAAAGTTCACAAGGAGTTTGATGCCAAAAAGTTCAGTAGATTTAAAGGATTGATAGCTAACGATAAATCCTTGTTAGCTACATGTGTGAAAAAAGTTCAAAGTGCATTATTAGAAGGTGGAAGGATTCATAAGCTGTGTCTGTCTCTGTCCAAGCTTACTGAGGAAAATGAGAAGGTTAAGGATTATGAAAAGGAGTTAGTTGCTATTTCTGATGCTTTTGATCCGTTAACTGTTTCTATTGGTGAGCAAGAAGGTCACGTTATATCCTTACTTGACAAAATAAAGAGCTTTAAGCATGAGAATGATAGAGATGTGGAAAGAGCTGGTGAACTTAGAGGCCTAATTGGTCCAAAGATGGAGACCATGTTGAATGCTTTCAAAGAGGCACAAGATGCTATAGCGGGTAGTGATCCAGTGAGTCTTGAATCTGCAGAAGTACAATCCTATTTACTTTGTGGTCACATAACTATTCTGGAAAGCCTCAAGAAGTGTTGGGACACAATCCTGAACCTATTAAAGACAAATTTTGCAGACATTTTCAAGTTTGTGTAAGTCGTTTGCAACAAAGTTTGTACACATGCAGTTTTGAAGTTTTTGTTTGTAGAAGTCTTGTATGCGGATTCCCCATCTTTTCCATTGATGTCAAAGGGGGGGGAATAAGTCAGTGAAAAATGTATATTCATCTAAGGGGGAGTTGTAGTTTTAAGCTGTGGATAAAGATCTTTTTGGTTTTTTGGTTGGCAATGTATTTTTTTTTGGTACCGATCCGACACAGTCATTTTTCACTAAGTGTTGCCATCAATTCCAAAGGGGGAGATTGTTGGCAAGAGACACTGCACATATTTTCAGGTGTTGTCATTTGATGGCAACCCTTTTCAGCTAGCAGATCCGCTCGTCATCATTTACTCATATCGGCAGAAAGATTGAAGAACAATGGTTAACTGTTTGGGTAGAACAGAGCATCCGATAGTTTCGTGTTCTTCAATTCATATGCAGATTTTCTGTTAATATTTTGTGTTGTGGATTTCAGGGAGTATTGTTCAATGCTTAATCTGTGTTATTTGTATATCTTGGTGCCTCATATCAATTTGGGTGGAAGTTAGAAGGTTTGGTGAACAAATTTCCTGTTTATCAGTGTATGAAGGCCGACTCGGTGAATATAGTGCGTCACAAATATTTGAGGAGTTATTGTTTAAGTATTTTTGTATTCGTACATTTTGTTTTGGGTCCTCACTATGTTGTGGCCGACTCTTGTGGATGCGCATTGATTATTATGAATGATTTGAGCCAACAGTTTGTGAATATTTCTTATTTTGTTGAGGCCGACTTGAAGTGATTAAATTCTTGGTAGTGGATATATATATGAGATCAATTATATCATTTTGGTGTGTGTTCGATGTGAGTTGATGTTGTGAAATTCAGAAGATCAATAGAGCGATTGTGCACAATTTCACTTGTGCATTAAGGATTTTTGTGAAGCGAATTAAGGCAGAGCAAGGCGAAGTGCAAAGTCAGACAGAAGATCCTGAATTTGATTGCTGAGCCTAACCGGAATTGTAATCAGGCATTTGTAGATGCTACTCTATCAATTCAAATCCTTGGAAGTATTCGAAACTTATTGTGAGCCTTTCTAATTTTGAGCAATGAGCTCTAGGCAATGTGCTTGAATGGAAGTGCATTCCCATTTGTAATCTTTTCTTTTGAGTATACTCAGAACAATATTGTGGATTGACCTTCATCATGATTTTTCCCCTAATAGAGTTTCCATGTAAAAAATCCTTGTGTTATGGTGTTGTGGTTATTTGTCTTATGTGCATGCATCTTTATCTTGGTTGAATGTTATCAACACTTTAATAATCAGATTAATAAAGCTAAAAATTTCACAACATTGATTCATCTCACCCTCCCCCGCCCCCCCTCTCAGTGTTGCTTGTTTCCAACACCTACACTATACTATCTTTTATGCTTATTATGCAACTCTAAACCTGATTTAAAGTATATGGAAATATGGTTATGATGTGATGGTTATTGCATAATTAATGTGTGAATATGTATGAATTGTAATAGATATCTATTCTTAGCTATGGTTGTTAGTATTGTGGACATGTTTTATGAACTAACCCTTTGCAGCCAAGGAGATAGAGGAGGTAGACTATAGCCCACAGCCAAAGGAGTTTCCAGACAGCAGAGCAAGGGAGGTTTCAGAATAAGTTGAGCGCAGCAACTACAACATGGAGGCACTTAATGAAGAATATTTTGCATCATTATGACATTTAATAAAGATGTTGAACGAGAAGAACCCTATTACAGTTAGGAGTCTAACGTGATCGATTCAAACAGTCCATGTTTCAGTTCTTGTTGCAGCAAAGTCACAATTCTACTTGGACTCTTCTTCCTTTTTATGTTATAGATTGCTTAGTCTTCATCACACTCTGATATATAGAGAGTGGTGATTTATGATTTCAGTTTAGAGTCCTTGTTTTAATAAACTCCCCCGTGCCTATATGTATGGCTTGGTGGTTGAGGCATTATGAGTTAGTTAATTGTTCAATAGCAGATATAGCTACCAGATAATTTCAATTAGTTGTTCTTACATAGACAATGTTTATTGCTTATCATGATTTCATGAATAAGATATTCCGACAGAATCTTATGTGATATTCTAAAGTTGTGCAATGAATGGTTTTGAGTTATTATGATTGCATCAATCTAAGAAGCTAGATTTGGGTTAGATAAGTGGAGATAGTTACTTGAGCAAGGGCCACTCAAGGTAACTATCTCTCACTTCATTTTATGTACAATTACTTCTGTTATAGCAATTATTTCATAAATGCATGTTGTGTTAATTAGATTCCTTGTGTTAAAGTTGTAAATGGATTCATGAATAATTCTTGTTTCACATTTATGCCTTAGTTTGCTTATGATTGTTGTACTCCGGAGTGTAGGTTTATTTACCAGTATCAGTTAAATTTCAACATTCATTTCTTGACAAAGAATTAATCGCAGTCTTATACTGTAGGTACCTGTAGCAATACCATCAACATTACTTCTTTCACTGTTATGCATTTTTATGATTTCTCAACAAGTGTAACACCTATGCTTGGATGATTTAGGTAGTCTTGAGCCTTTGAAAGCACATACAATGCCAATACCATCACAAGCTTACTAGCCCTGGTTGATAATTCAATGAAGGTCCTTCCAAAGGTTCAAGTGGACTATTCAATTAGGTTTCCCTTCTGAATTGTATGATTGTCACCAAGTTTACTAGATATTAGTAAGGACTCTACATTCTTGGTGCCATTGCCAAGGACGGTGCTACTTTCAAAGATTAATTTTTGTTATTTCAAACATTTCATAGTTTAAAATGTGCTTTCAATATTAGGATAATTAGGTTTTATTTCTTCAAATACTAGAGCATTTCACTAACATTGTGCCAGAGCCATTGCTATACAAATTTATACCTATTGTATGCGGAGGCAGAGAGACACTTTAGGAAGATTTCTCCCCTCAAACCAACAAGCTAGAGTAGATATTGGTGACCACAGTGATCAAAGTGAGGGTATTCCTGACAAAGAACTTTCCCTTTCACCAACGTCTATTGCAAACACAGACAGGACCTTCCAAACCATGGCTGATGCAACTGTGGATGATCCACCAGAACATGTGACTTTTAAATTTCCAATTACCAACCAAGAAAGGGCTATTGTCCTAAAGAATATACCCCCTTTAGCGTTGCCAGTCTTCTATGGTATGGTAACTGAGGATCCAAACACATTCTTGTTTGAGTTTGATGTCCTATGTAGGATCTATGACTACACAACTGATGCTCATAAGCTCAAGCTATTTCCTGCAACTTTGAAGGATGCTGCCATGAGATGGTTTATGGGACTGGGCAGAGATGTTCCAGATTGGAACATTGCAAAAACAAAAATCTTGAAAAAATACCAAGATTATTGTAGAGAAGTTGATAGGACAAGAGATGACATTTTCAGAATGACTCAAAAAGAGGATGAACCATTGGAGGATTATGTAGAAAGGTTCTAATTTTTCTTGAAGAAGAACCCACAAAATAGACTCTCAAAAGAATCCCTGAAGCTTGTGTTTTTAAGAGGAGTCAATGATGATTGCATGGATGCCCTTAATCTTATTGGGGCAGGGGATGTGTCTCAATTACCCTATGAAAATATCTGCAAAGTTTGTAGAAACTATTCAAGGACCTTTACCAAAAAGACAAGGGGGGAAAGAACATCTACCATTGGCAAGACATCTAATGGGGTTCTAAGAGTAGACCCAAGTAACCTAATGTCCAACATGAAAGAAGATATTATAAGTCATCTAGCTACTCAATTGGACACTCTGCATGTGAAGAAAAAGTAGGAGGCTGAAGCAATACTTATTGAATACTGCCCCAATTGTAGACAAGGAAAAGCTAACTACAAATGTAAAAGGGTAGCAAGTATTATAGAAGAAAAATCAGAGAAACTAGATTTTCAACCACTGGAAGGTGAAGATGGGCAACTATTCTACATTGCACAAAGAAGGCCATGGAAACCAAGACAAGGTATGCCACAAGACCCTCTAAATTTCAATACATCATTTCCAATTGGTAAACAACATTTCTCTATTTGGAACCCCCAACCTTGGCCAAATAGCCACAACCAATGGCAAAACCCTCAGCAAAATTGGAACCAACAACAACCAAATGTATGGCCACAGTAAAATTTTCAAGGCTCTAATTACAACCCCCAATGGCCAGTGCAGCAAAATCAATGGCAGACACAATGGAAAAAGGGCCAACAGTGGTAGCACCAAAATATGAATTACCAACAGCCTTTGCTGCCTTCTTAGCCACAATAGTAGGCCATCATACCCAATCCATCAAACCCAATATCTCAACCACCAAGAGCGCCACAATTACCTACCTAGCCTGCACCTAACCCCAATAACAAGTCTATCCAACAAGCTTATACTAATGAAGCTATTCAATACCCCACTTATGGGGTAGAGGTGAGTGATGTCCACCTCAGGTCAGGGAAAACATTGGCTGGGCATTCATCACCTCAAATCACTGAGATGGTAGATGAGGAATCCATAGCTAAAGCTTTAAACAATTCACCTCTAGAGCTTGGGTCAAATCAAGTAAACCAGACTACTTCAAGTCCAAAGCCTCCATTCCCTGAGCGTTTAGCCATTCCAAGACATCATACCAACCTGAGATAGACCTATTGGGTCAGCTTAAGAAGGTCAGTATCAAAATTCCCCTCATTCAAGCTATCAAAGATATCCCAATTTATACCAAGATAATAAGAGACTTTTGTCTTAAAAAGCCAAGGAGAAAGAGGAAGGACCCTCAGACATTTCATGTCTTATGGAACCTTGCTGACATTATGCTAGGGAATATAATTGTCCCTAAATATACAAACCCTAGAAATCCAGTAGTGGATGTTAAGATAAATGGAACCCTTATCAAGAACAACTTGATTGACTTAGGGATAGCCTTTAATGTCATGACTAAGGAAACAATGCAACTACTTCGGTTAGCTAACCTTAAACCTACACCAATTGTTTTATAGTTGGCAAATAGGTCAACAGTGAAACCCAAGGGGATCATTGAGGACTTAGTCATAGCATTAGATTCATGGGAGTATCCTGCAGATTTCATAGCCTTGCAGCCAAAGGCCAACCTTGCAGGATATCCACTTATTTTAGGCAGACCATGGTTAGCAACAACTGATGCATTCATAGGTTATAGGCCTAGGAACATGATAATATCAAATGGAACTATGACCAAGAAATTGGTCCTCTATCCACCAGCCCAACCTCATGAAAATATTGAGCAGACTATATGGCCTACCTTGGATGAAGAAGACCACTATTCCCTACAGACTCTCATGACTATTGAATGCAACCCCTTGTTGATAAACCAAGATGAGGATGACTTAATTGACCACATCATACAGAATAACTATGGTAGGGACCCGCAGCAACAAGATTGTCTTTCATGTCTCCAGGATCCACTACAGAATATTATACCTACAAATTCATCAAAATAAGTATCCTAACTTTTCCATTCTCTACTGCCATAGCAATGTGTCCCCAACATTAGTGGACTTGACCTTTCATCTGTCCAATTAGCATCCAAGATATTAGAAAACATGCCAGGTAAAATGTTGAATGTTAACAATGGACTAACTGAAGAACAACAGAATTCCCTGAACATTGTGCTATAGGCACATGCAACAACCTTTGCATGGGACTAACATCACATGAAGGGGATTGATCCAGACCTGTGCATGCATAGGATCTACATAAATGATGGTTTCAAGCCAATTAGACAGCCCCAAAGGAGAATGAACCTGCCACATTCCCTCTAACTTGAACATGTTTATGACAATGGAATTATGGTTGTTATGTTAGTTGCAAGTAACTGCTTTCATGTGAATGTGGAAATGTGGATAAAATAAATGTCTTATTTGTCGTAGTTGCAAATGCAAATGATTTTCTTATATATGCGAGTGATTTTCTTATTCACGTGAAATTGAATGTGTTCATGAAATTATATTTAAATGCATATTTATATAACCATTGAAAACGATCTAACCATAATTCTTGTCAGTGGATGCAGGATTGCCGATGCCACGAGAGGAAGGGAAATATCATTAGGGAGAGGTTGTGGTTAACAGAGGATCAATTTTATCATCAAAACTTGAGTCAATGCAAGACCGTTGTGTCAACGACATAACCTTGGCCATAAGTAATATAATATAATAATTATTGCTAAATGAGTTAATTCAAATTATTAATAAACTCCATTTGGAGTTGAGCGAACCAATTCTTAGATTATATTTTAGGAAAGTATAATGGTTATTTAATATTAAATTAATAATAATACATATAATTCTAAGGCCATCGATCAATTATGAAAATTTTTTAAGGCTTTGAAATCGAAAACTAATTAATAAAGGTGAAGTTGTCAGATTTTGGAGGAGTAATTTTTGCCGTCATCTTTTCCTTCGAGCCTCTGGTTGAAAAGGCCAAGAAGAAGCCATGCAGCCACGACTCTAGAAAATCTTGATGGGGGGTTTCTTTGTGGTCTCCTTTTATCATCGAAGGCCATTAATTTTCTCTCTCTTCTTTTTGATGGCATTCTATTTTGGTTTGATACTCTGCATCCTCCATAGACTATCTTCGAAAATCTTATTTACTCTTCTCTGAGTCACATTCCATCTGGTCTGGGATTAATAGTTGTTCCATCCTTATCTATTGAGCTATTTCCATTGTTCTTCTCTGGTCGTCCATCCTTTAAGGTGAATTAGGAGGCGACAATCTGGACTTTTCTTAGTCGGAAAAAGTGGGAATTGTGGTTGAAGTTCGAGCCTGCAGGACCTACCGCTAGGAGATTCTTGAGCAGGCTTCATCAAGTCTTGTTTCACTCTTTCAGGCATGTAAATGTGTTATGCAAAATTGTTAACCTAGCTTTGATATAAATGTTTTGTTCAGATGTATCTTATGAATTATTAAGGAATTCTTTACCAGCTGAAGGTTTTAGAAGAACTCGTAAATCTTTGATGAACCTTTCATTGAATGATTGTTAGAAAAATAGCTTTCTTCGAACTCTCTGCCTTTTTCTTCTTGGGAAGTAAAGCGAATGTTAGCCAAGCTGCCGATAACTTCATGTCTAAATCGAAACTTTACTCTCTCACTTTAGCTATTTTCAATTATCTAAGATAGGACATTTATATCTTTCTTCTTTAAACTGCTGAACATATTATTTTTCTTGAATTTCAAGCTGATTGGGTCATGCAAGAATTTTATGGCCAGACGTAGGGATAATTCTGAACAGTGTGCATGTATAGTAGAGTCGTTTAAGTGCCCCCTCCTTAGCATACAAAGCAGAATTTAAGGTCTTTGATTATTGGAAAAAGGAAAATTGGTGGGAGCTTCCTAACCCTTGTTCATCTCAGAAAATCTGAATGGGAAATTTCTTGGAAGACAAGTCTTTTCCTTACCACCTAGCGAGTCTATAAAAACCGAGTGCTCTTAAGATGTTAATTGATATTGAGTCAACTCTCTCTCTTATAATATCTATTATAAATTGCTAAATTGGGAATCTAAAAGAAAAGATTTGGAAACCCGTCTTTACTATTTGACTAAGAATGAGTAAAATCAAAACTGAGAATAATTTGAGCGGAGAATAGTTAAAGTGTTCATCCTTGTTGAAAGAAGGTTTATGCTCATGTTTTCTTGAGAGGAAATTCTAGTCTGAACCTTTTTAGTCTCCTTCTCATCTCTGTTAATCTGAATGAATTGTTCCTATTTAGAACCCTTGAGCATGTAAGATGAATCCTTGAAAAATGAATTAAAATAAATTAAAGAAATAAGAATATTAAAAGCCGAATCCTCTCTTTTTTTTGCTCTAAAACTCTTGAGTTGGACTAGTGTTTTCTCTGTTCACTCAAGTTCTTGAGATGGCTTATAATTGTTTAAGATCTGTAAGATCCTCATTATCGAACAAGTCTTCTTTTATCTCTCTATACAGGTTTGAGATTAGCGGATTATTATTATTTAAAGATGAGAAAGTTAAGAGCCAATTATCTCTCTCTCTGTATATGCCTTAAGTAAACAGCTTATCCTTATACTATGAGGAATGATTTTGGAACCAAGTTAATGTAATATAAAACCCTATGGTTAAGATTTAACCTCGAACTGAGAGAAAAATGAAAACCAAACCCGATTTTGTAAAATTAGACCTTGAAGTTAAGTATTATCATGTCGAGCAAGGGTGAGAGTGCTGACGACACAGAAGTGCCAATAATATCGGCATAGGAGTGCCAGTTATATTAAAATCCATGGCCAAGGTATGATGCCAATTAGGCATTGGTCAGCTATCATGAACCAGCTATACTTTTGGTCAAAATGATCCTTCTGGTTAGGAGGTACCTACAAAGGAGGGATCGACTAGGGGTATAGGCTCATGACACCAAGCTTAGAATGGCATGATGATAATTTGATCCTTGCTGATTACCCTCGTGAAGGGTCAGGTTCTTCAGTTGAAGAAACTCAGGGGACCAATAGGTCTTGGCTGGGAGGAAAAGCCCTTGATGATATTTCTCTTTCTCTCAAGATAAAGTTGTTCAAGCAATTCAGTATAATGATGATGTCTTATTGTATTCTTTTCTCTCTCTCTCGATTCCAGGTACATGCCTTTGCTTATTTCAGTTTAATATCAATGCCACAATAGATATTATTTTCTTTTAGTTAATTGCTTATATGTACAAATCTGCAGATGAATATTTAGACGGTTGTTGTTCTTTCAACTGAAATGGAAAATTTTGAAAGTTAGTTAATAATTTTCTGTGATATCAGTTATTTGAAATCAATTAGTCGATTCCTTTCAGCTGAAACTGAAAGTTTAAGAGTTAGTTGTGAAATTGATTATGAGGTAATTATTTACAAAATGATTTTCTTTTCCATTCAACTAAACAAGTTAGTTAAACTTCGGCTGAAACTGGTAGTTGGTTTACATTCTTTTAAATTGTGGAACAATTAGAGTGTTACAGAACCCTACCTTAAGAGAACTAGTTAAAACTAATCTACAAAAATTACTTGATGCAAGCTTCATTTACCCTATTTCTGACAGTCAATGGGTGTCACCATTAGTAATTGTCCCTAAGAAAGGAGGAAAATGGAGGGTATGTGTGGACTATAGGGAGCTAAACACAACCACTAGGAAGGATCACTTTCCACTACCTTTCATTGACCAAGTACTTGGTTCCCTAGCAGGTAAAAAGTATTTCTCCTTCCTAGATGGATTTAGTGGCTATAACCAAATAAAGATAGCTCCAGAGGACCAGGATAAATCCACATTTACATGCCCTTGGGGCACATATACCTATTTTGTTCTTCCCTTTGGACTATGTAATGCCCCAGCCACTTTCTAGAGGGCAATGCTAAGTGTCTTCTCAGATTATGCTCATGATTCCATGGAAATCTATATTGATGACTTCACCACCTATGGAGAAACATATGAAGCACTCAGCAATCTAGAAAAGGTTTTGAAAAGGTGTCAAGAACACAATCTATCTCTGAGTCATGAGAAATTTTTTATAATGATGATTCAAGAGATTGTTCTAGGGCATTTTATCTCAAGTGACGGAATTCAAGTGGATCCCAACAACATTGAGATCATCTCTACACTTCACGTGCCACAGAAACAAAAAGATGTAAGGAGCTTTCTGGGGCATGCAGGCTACAATATGAGATTCATTCAAGACTTCGGTAACATTGCAGCACCTTTATTTGTTCTTCTCACCAAGGATATAGAATTTGAATGGACTGCAGAATGTTAGCACTCTTTTGAAGCAATTAAGGAAGCCCTTACAAAAGCACCTGTCTTGAGAGGGCCAAACTCGACATTACCTTTCCGCATACACACTGATGCTTTTGATTTTTCTATAGGAGCAATATTGGGACAAAAGGAAGGTAATAAGGAGTATGCTATGTACTACATCAGCAAGAACTTACAAGGAGTAGAACTTAACTACAATGTCATAGAGAAAGAAATGTTGGCAGTTGTTTATGCCATTAACAAGTTTAGGCATTACATCACTGGCTATCCAGTCTTTGTCCACACAGATCACATTGCAATAAGGTACTTAATGAACAAACATGTAACTGGGGGTAGACTAGTCAGATGGTTGCTCTTAGTAAAAGAGTTTGATATAACAATAGTGGATAAGCCTCGGAAGGCTAATGTGGTGGTAGATTTTGTCTAGATTTCCCACACAACTGGAAGGTGTTGTGGATGACTCTTTTCCAAATGACCATTTATTTGCTCTCAATGTACACACATCATGGTTTGTTGATATTGCAAATTACTTAGTGGCAGGGCAGATACCATCACATTTCTCTCCTAGAGAAAAGAGATAGCTAGTGCATAAAAGTTGTCCATATTCTTGGGTAGTTGGTTACCTATTCTATACAAGTCCGGATAATATTATGAGATGTATAAGGAAGGATGAGGTATTTGACATCCTAAAAGCTTGCCATGATGAGCCTTGTGGGAGTCATTTTGCAGCCAAAAGGATTGCACTTAAGATTCTGACAATTTGCTACTCTTGGCCAACTCTTCATAAGGATTTCGTAAAGTATACAAGGAGCTGTGACAAACATCAGAGAATGGGAAAACCAACAAGGACAAATGAGATTCCTTTGCAACCATAGTTGGCACTAGCACCATTTGACAAATGGGGGCTAGACTTCATTGGCCCAATTTCACCAGCATCTAATAACAAAGAGTAAATTTTAGCTTGCACAGATTATCTGACAAAGTGGGTTTAAGTCAACACATTACAGTTTGCAAGAGATGGAAATGTAACTAAGTTCTTGTATGAAGACATCTTTACCAGGTATGGAGTACCTAGAGAAATTGTAATTGATCAAGGTCCTCAGTTCATTTCTGAACTCACTTCTAAATTGGTTAAAGAATATGAAATAAGGCATAGAAAATCAACACCTTATCACCCCCGAGGCAATGGGCAAGTAGAGGTTACAAACAAAGAGATTGAGAATATTATGACCAAAATATTGCAAATTCACAGGAAAGACTGGACAGCAAGATTACCTGAAGCAGTGTGGGCCTATATAACATGGAAAACAACTACAAGTTTCACACCTTATGAGTTGGTGTATGGTAAAACCGCAATTCTGCCAATAGAGTTTGAATACAAGACACTTAGAACAGCAATGGAACTAGAAATGGATTTGACAACAGCACAAAAGGAAAGGCTACACAATCTGAATGGGTTAGATGAAATTAGAATGGAGGCCATGCATCACACAGAGATCATTAAAAAACAAAGGACTAAATGGCATGATCAGTTTATAAAGACTAAAGAATTTAAAGTGGGTGAATGGGCTTTATTATATGATTCCAAATATAAAGATTATAAGGTGAAGCTACAATCTAGATGATTGGGACCCTATGAAACACAACAAGTATTCCCAAATGGAGCAGTCAAATTGCAAACCATAGATGCAATTAGATTTTCACTGTTAGTTAATGGACACAGACTAAAGATATACAAGAAGCCAACACAGAAAGATGATTTTCTTCTTTCTCTAATGCATCAATATGGTCAAAATAGTGGTTCTGATACAAACATACTACCACAAGATAACAACTTAGCAGCAGATACTACCGGTTCTCACAGTGATTCAACAGATGAGCTACACAGCTCACCTCCTAAGAGCACTCAGGTAAAATTATTTATCCTACTTCACGTGCACACACCGCACAGGTGCCCCAATCAACAATATTTTCAAGACCGCTTCATTATGCAGTAGATACTTATAGCATCATGAATAAAAGTTGCCATAGTTTAGTCTGGGACCTATTATTGAAGGTACCCGCAACAATTACCTGTCAGAGAATTCAAAAATTTGTGCCAATTTAATTGCATACCATCCACATTCATTCCACTTTTTCCACACATGCAGCCATAACCCTGTCATATAATTACATGCAGCGTACCCACTCCATTCCACGTCGCCTATCTCAAATTTCAAGCATTTGAACTATCACTTCACATTCCATCAACCATACATACCGCATCCTTTAATTCACACATGCCAACCTGTCATTTACTCTATCACCCATAGAAATTATCCAACGTCAAATCACAATCATGCTGCGAACACTCTTCCAAAAGCTTTACAGGTGTGAAGTTACATTCATCTCAACCAACAGGTACGCATGCTAATTTTCAATGATTACCATAGATTTCCAAAATTTAATTTTTTCCACCAAAAGAAAAACACAGAAAAAACACACAAAGCCAATTTTGCTTTTCTACTTGTCTGCATCTACAACCTTTTTGTTGTTTGTTCCCTAAATTCAAATCCAATTCAAGCTAATTCAAGTTGAAACAAAGGAGGAAGAGACATAGCAGTTGAAGTTGCAGTGGAAGAAGTGCACGCAAATATAGTAGATATAGAGGGTTGGTGTGTTGTTGAATTTGAATTTTGAGTTGAAATTTCTAGAGTTTGAGCAGAGTAAGGATATCTATCATGGGAGGTGATATTGTTAGAAGGGTACCATCTGCACACTAGCAAGTATTGGAGAACAAATTAGTCTTTCCCATTTTCACGAGAGCAGGATGGTTAAACTACTTTTTGAAGTTAACATAGTATAATGAAGACATGACAAGGAAGTTTGCAGCAACACTACAACATGATGAAGCCACTGTCAGAGGATTGAGGGTGGACGCTTTAGAGGCTACAATTGCAGAAGTATCTGGTCTACCAAGAAATGGAGCTGAATTCCCTGTCAGAGTGAATGCAGTAGCTGCCAAGGACGAATTCAGGGAGCCTGGAGAAAACCTTGATTCATCATCACAAGGTACCAAGAGATTGTCACTTCCATGGGTATGGGCTTCTTGTGCTTCTTACATTATTAAGTATATCACTTGTGATGGTAGACAATCCCTTCTATATATTGTAATTTTAAGCTTTAGAGTCACCTTCGTCACAACAGACTGGTTAATATACCTAATTTCCTCTATAATTTGTTAAAAAGAATGGGGCCTGAATATCAAAGGAAGATAAATGATTCAGCTCTATCACATTACTGTTTGGTTACCCTGTTAGTGAAGAGAAGCCTTAGAGTTCAGTACCCACAAGTGTCCTGGGAGAGCTTTTTAATTTGTGAAGACATTAACAATATTCTTGAGGAACCAACAATTCTAGAAAACCTAGAGTCACCTACTACATCTTTAAGGGAAACTCCCCCTCATTCACTTGTTGCTTCACCTACCCGCAATAGGGGAGAACCAGAGGAACAAAGTGTGCAAAGATCACCACATGCAACATTTGATCAACTTGCACCAAAAGAGGCACATGAAGCCCCAGCTTCTTCTAAAACGCCAAAAACCAAAACGAAGAGAGGTAGCTCTTCTTTTGCACCTTCAAAGGTGCAGAAAAAGAAGCCCACTCAACCAAGATGTTCACACCACCTAAAAAGGAAAGGTGCCATGAGGGGTAGTATTGAAAAACCAGAAGAAGAAAAAGAAGATATTGTGACAATAGGAGCTGACTTAGAGCAAAAAAACAATGTATCTGAAAATGTGCATGTTCCCACAAAAAGGAAATGGTACATATCCACCACCTCTTAATCAAATTCAGAGGACATTTTTGTTGCAAACAAAACCAAGAAAAGAACCCCAATTAGCCCTGAAAGTGAGGGTTATGAGTACATAGGGGATGGTGATGAACAATTTTTGAAAGATAAGGATTTGTTTTTAGAAGAAAGAAATGTCACAAAGGAATTACAAGAAGCACTGGAGAGGATCAAACAATTAGAAGAATTGATAAAAACTTATGAGCAAAGGGACAAGGAAAAGGAATTGAAAATTCAAGAATTGGAGGAAAAATTGCATACTTATGGACATGGGTCAAATTTAGACTTGCTTGCACAACTAGCAATAGTTAAAGCAGGAAGCAAAGAGTTTGTAACTGAGAATAGAAGACCCCGTGCCACAAAAACTCCCACTTGTCATACAACCATGTCCCTAGGATACCAACTATGGAAAGTAAGAATTTTCTCAGTAGAAAGAGAATTGGAAGAAAGAAAAAGAAACAATGATTTTGGAGCATACCAGGATACTGGAGAGTAAAGATATTGAATTGAAAAGGTTAGCAATCAAGGTGGAAAAAGTAGCAGATGAAGCCGCCCAGATTGTTAAATGCAGACCTCCTGTTAGAACATATGCTTTGTTCTTGCAGGAAAAGTTCTTAAGTTATCAGTTCAGTAGATTGATTACTAATCGGCCAGTTGCTATGAGTAGAAAATTTGATTTTCTAAATGTGTTTGCAGATGCCACACCAGAAGAACGAGATCAATTGTGTGAATACTATTTGCATAATTATGTTGTGCTTGAAGACACTGAATGGAACCCATTATTATTTGTGGTAGATTTACAATTAAGGGCACCGACATCATATTTCAGGAATGAAAAGTATAGGGGTGAAATCATGCAAGAGTATATGGAGAGAAAAATCAATTGCTCTCCCAATTAGAAAGGAATCTAAAACCCCTAATGTGATCATAAAAGAATGGTTACAACTTTTGAAGCACAAAGGTGTAGGCAGGAAAATCATGAATTTGAGAATGAAAGATTATAGAAGGATATAGATATTGACTGTTGGACTCATCCATCATTCTTACCAGTTTGTGAAAGAAAGATGAGACAGTTTAACCCCTAAGTTGCAGAGGAAAGAGCCCCACTCTGTTTATAATTTTATGGCCATGCGTGAAAGAACACGTAGGTACATGGATATTGCCAGAGACAAAGGACTTAAATGGGTACCACTCACATTCCAACCACCAATGCTTCTATACTCGGTACCACACTAGATAGGGGAGAAGAATGAGCAATGTGAGAAAGTTGAGATTATTAGGATGAACAGACTTGCATGCTATAGAGGATTTTATAAGAAACAGGTTAAAGGATTGGATGCTATCACAGATCTTAGGGAAATCACTTTGCGCTACAACCTTTAGTCCTAGTTGATTTGCTTGAGGACAAGCAAATGGGAAGTTGGTGGGAATGATGAGTCTAGTCATTAGATAGTTTTCTGATGTTTTTACGCAAGCTTATAGACATTCTCAGACACTTATCTTATACATTTTCCTACACTATACTATCTTTTATGCTTATTATGCAACCTTGAACCTGATTTAAAGCATATGGAAATATGGTTATGATGTGATGGTTATTGCATAATTAATGTGTGAATATGTTTGAATTGTAATGGATATATGTGCTTAGCTATGGTTGTTAGTATTGTGGATATGTTTTATGAACTAACTCTTTGCAGCCAAGGAGCTAGAGGAGGTAGATTGTAGCCCACAGCAACTGCAAGGTGCAACCCACAACCAAAGGAGTTTCCAGACGGCAAAGCAGGGGAGGTTCCAAAATACGCTGAGCGCAGCAACTACAGCATGGAGACACTTAATGAAGATGATTGTGCATCATTATGACATTTAATAAAGATGTTGAAGGAGAAGAACACTGTTACAGTTAGGATTCTAATGTGACTAATTCAAACAGTCCACGTTTTAGTTCTTATTGCAATACAGTCACAGTTCTACTTGGACTCTTCTTCCGTTTTTAGTTATAGATTGCTTAGTCTTTATCACGCTCTGATATATAGAGAGTGGTGATTTATGATTTTAGTTTAGAGTCCTTGTTTTAATAAACTCCTCCATGCCTATATATAGGGCTCAGTGGTTGAGGCATTAGGAGTTAGTTAATTATTCAATAGCAGATATAGCTACCAGATAATTTAAGTTAGTTGTAGTTCTTACACAGAAAATGTTTATTGCTTAATCATGATTTCATGAATAAGACATTCCAATAGAATTTTATGTGATATTCTAAAGTTGTGCAATGAATGGTTTTGAGTTATTATGATTGCGTTAATCTAAGAAGCTAGATTTGGGTTAGATCAGTGGAGACACTCACTTGAGCAATGGCCACCCAAGGTAACTGTCCCTCACTTCATTTTTTGTACAATTACTTCTGTTATAGTAGCTATTTCATAAATGCATGTTGTGTTAATTAGATTCCTTGTGTTAAAGTTGTAAATGGATTCATGAATAATTCTTATTTCACATTTATGCCTTAGTTTGCTTAAGCTTGTTGTACTTCGAAGTGTAGGTTTAGTTAACAGTATCAGTTAAATGCTAGCATTCATTTCTTGACAATGAATTAATCGTAGTCTTATACTGTAGGTACCTATAGAAATAGCATCAGCATTACTTCTTTCATTGTTATGCATTTTAATGATTTCTTAGCAAGTGTAACACCTATGCTAGGATGATTAGGTAGTCTTGATGTTGAAGATCGTGGCAGCTTCAGGCGGATACTTTCCAGCACAATATGCATGAAGACAATAATTAAAAATAGCCTTTGACTATTTAATTATTTTATGCGACTTAATGAAGAGACATTTCTTTTGATAACAAATGCATTTAAAGAGATACGAATTCAATAATGAAGTGGCGCAATTTTTTAAGTGGCCGACTTCTTGATAATGTTTTGCATGAGGCCGACTTTGCAATATGAAAGGTTACATCCTTTGAGATATTTCTTTAGTTGGCTATATATATTGAGTTCGCTACTTCACAATGAACATATTATTTTAGTTCGATTTATTCCCTCATTCAAGTGCGAATTCCTTTGAGAGCAGATTGCGAATTTCTCTAAGTGCAGTTTCAGATTACTAAGAAGAGCAGTGTATCTTCTATTATTGCATCTAGAGTTGATGCTGATTATTGGCTTTGTTTTGGCCTCATTGTAAAGAGAATTACTGCCTTACTTATATATATAAAAGAGAGATCTTTGTTGCTGGCTTTTTTCTCCCTCAAGAGGAGGGTTTTCCCAGGGTATATGCTGTGTTTCTGTATCTGATTTGAATTAATTTTCTGTGCACTGATCTGATCACTAAATTTAACATGGTATCAGAGCGGGTGTGAAGAAAGATCGAGGTTAGATTTGTGCTTTCACAGCTTATTCTATTCTTTGTTGAAGGGTCCTATCTATCCTCACTTCATTCAAAATGGTGAACGGATTGAAGTTCAAAGATAGACTCGATGGAGCCTCTAACTACACCTCTTGGAGATTCCGAATCATGCTTACATTGGAGGAGAATGATTTGGTTGAATTTGCGGAGTCCAAGGTTCTCGAACCTGAAGAGGAAGAAGAGAAGCTGCAATGGAGGAAGAAAGATATCAAAGCAAAGAAGTTGCTAGTTGACTCCGTGAAGGACCACATCGTCCCTATTGTTTCCAAGTTGAAGACCGCTAGGGAGATGTTCAAAACTTTGGAAGAAATGTATGAAATCAACAACACCAGCCGGGCTCTTGCGCTGAAGCAACAACTTCATCATGTGAAGATGTCGAAAGGAGAGACCGTGATCGCCTACTTCATGAGGATTGCAGAATTGAGAGATCAGCTCTCTACAATTGGTCATATGGTTGAAGATAAAGACTTGACAATGCTTGCACTCAACGGTTTGCCATTATCTTGGGAGTCCTATATTCAAGGAATTAGTGCAAGGTCTAAACTTCCGAAGTTTGATCGTTTGAGGGCTGACTGCATCCAAGAGGAATCAAGGTTGATGGCTAGAGGTGTTGGCCCAAGTTCTTCTAATCAAGAAATCCATGTTCTTGCAGCCCAAGCTTCGAAGAAGAAAGGAAAAGGTGGAAAGAAGGGTCACTTCAAGAGGAATCGTGATAAAGGAAATGATGATGCTTCCCCTCCCAAGAAGAAGCGAGATTTGTCTAAAATTCAATGCTTTAGGTGTGACAAGTTTGGTCATTTTGCTAAACATTGCCCTGACAGACGAAGGATGAATATCTATTTTGCTCAGCCTTGTCAAGCAATGCTGCCACCGACACCAATACATGGTTGATTGACAGTGGTGCTTCTCGTCACATCACCGAGTTCAAGGAGCACTTATCAAGCTTGGTGAAGAAAGACTCTTTGGAACAAGTTATCATTGGAGATGATGCTAGCTACACCGTGAAAGGGATTGGGACCTCTACTCTCCATTTGGATTCAGGTATTACACTTCAGTTGAGCAATGTTCTTTATGTTCCGGGGATCAAGCGCAATCTCATCTCTATTTCAGCCCTAGAAGATAAAGGATATCAAATTGCCTTCTCAAAAGGCAAAGTTCTTGTATGGATGGAGAACTCTAGTTTCAAAGATGCTCAAGTTATTGGAGTGAGATATGAAAGTCTTTACAGGGTTTGCACTCGTCCTCTACAAGCTTTGGTTCATGATACTTCTTCTCTATGTGATCTTTGGCATCGAAGACTGGCGCATCTACACTTTCGTGCCTTGCCCATTATGGAAAAGATGGTGACAGGTCTACCCAAGTTCGACAAGGAGCATGAAGGCACTTGCAAGGGTTGCGCTCTAGGTAAGAATGTAAAAGCCTCTTTTCATAGTAGTGAAAGTAGATCTAAGAGTATTTTAGATCTCATCCATTCAGATTTATGTGGTCCTATGTCTGTTCCGTCTTCAAGCGGATTTTTGTATTATGTATTGTTTATTGATGATCACTCTAGGAAAACTTGGATTTATTTCTTGAGGTCTAAAGAGTCTGAGGAAGTATTAGCTAGATTTAAGGAGTTTAAAGCCTTAGTAGAAAACCTTTTTGGTAAAAGAATTAAGGTCCTTAGATCTGACAATGGTGGTGAATACACCTCTAGCAGTTTTCTAGACTTTTGTTCAGATGCAGGGATTAAAAGGGAGTTCTATGTTCCCTATAATCCTCAGAAGAATGGTGTTGCAGAAAGAAAGAACAGGACAATCATGGAAGCAGCAAAGGCCATGATTCATGATCAAGATTTGCAAACTTTCTTATGGGCAGAAGCCTCCAGGACAGCTGTATATGTGCAAAACAGGAGTCCTCACAAGGTCTTGGCGAATATAACTCTGGAAGAAGCCTTCACAGGGAAGAAGCCGGAAGTTAGTCACTTAAGAATTTTTGGATGTCCTGTTTATATCCATGTTCCAAAGGAGAAGAGAACTAAGTTGGAGCCCTCTGGAAAGAAGGGCATCTTTGTGGGCTACAGCGAGACATCTAAAGCCTACAGAATTTACATTCCAGGACAAAAGTTGATTGAGATCAGTAGGGATGTTACTTTTGAGGAAGACATTGCATTTAGAAGATCCAAGGGCACTCACATGGAGATCAGTAATGAAGAGTCTCCTCAGGATATGGAAGTTGACCATACTCCTGAGATTCAGAGGGAGACTGTTGAACCAAAAGAAGATGCTGATCCTGTTGAACCCTTGGAGCCTACTGATGGGCCTACTGATATTGTCATTGGAAGAAAGAGACCTCTATGGGCCAGGCGCACTATGCAAGAGGCAGAAAGCTTTGCAGCTCCTAGAGGCACATTCAGAGAAAGCAAAAGGCCTCATAAGTTCTTCAATTATGTTGCCTTGATGAGTTAGATTATTGATTCAGAACCTTCATGTGTTGAAGAAGCATTCAGTCATCAGGTTTGGAGAGATGCAATGGCAGAGGAGTATCAATCAATTCTGAAGAATGATGTTTGGGACATTGTTCCTAGACCTAAGAGCAAATCAGTGGTATCTTCGAAATGGCTCTTCAAAATTAAGCATGCTGTAGATGGGAGCATTGAGAAGTACAAGGCAAGATTTGTAGCTCGAGGGTTTTCTCAAAAAGAGGGAGTTGATTACGAAGAAACATTTGCTCCTGTTGCCCGTTACACTTCTGTCATAACCATCATTGCCATTGCTACATCGAGAGGATGGAAGATTCATCAGATGGACGTGAAGACAACTTTTCTCAATGGCGTAATTGAGGAAGAAGTTTACATTGAACAACCTGATGGATTTGAAGTTCATGAGAAGGAGTCACATGTGTGTAAGTTGAAGAAGGCCTTGTATGGTCTTAAGCAGGCTCCTCGTGCTTGGTACGAAAGGATTGATCGGTACCTATCTAGTTTGGGCTTCCTGAAGAATGATGCTGATTCAAATCTCTATTTCAAGGTAATCAATGGTGATGCACTAATATTGGTTCTATATGTTGATGATTTGATCCTTACTGGAGAAGATCACCTGATTCTAGAATGCAAGAAGGAGTTGACTTCAGAATTTGAAATGAAGGACCTTGGGCTCATGCATTACTTCCTTGGTCTAGAAGTCTGGCAGAAACCAGATGAGATGATTCTAAGTCAAGGAAAGTACACCATTGATATACTTAAGAGATTTGGCATGATGGATTGCAAATCCATGTCTACACCAATGGAGACCAACCTTCATAAGTTGAAGGAGGCTGCAGCTAATTCAGACTTGGTGGATCCTACATTGTATAGACAGTTGATTGGGTCCTTGATGTATCTGGTTAACACTAGACCTGATATTTGCTATGCAGTGAGTGCACTTAGCCAGTTTATGTGTGATCCAAGACAGATACATCTTGTTGCAGCTAAACATATCCTGAGATACTTGCGTGGCACAGTTGGATATGGGTTGAGGTATACTTCAGATGCAGACTTGGAGTTACATGGTTTTACAGATTCTGATTGGGCAGGGTGTGTCACGATCAGAAGAGCACCTCTGGTTGTTGCTTCGTTTGGGTTCTGCTATGATTTCCTGGTGCGCAGGAAGCATCATCTGTAGCATTGAGTACGCCGAGGCCGAGTACATTGCAGCTTGTATGGCAACTCGAGAAGCAGTGTGGCTTCGTAAGCTCCTTTCAAGATTGTTTGGACAATTAATGGAGCCTACCATCATCCATTGTGATAATCAGAGTTGCGTGAAGCTTTCTGTCAATCCTGTGTTTCATGACAGAACGAAGCATGTCGAGATCAAGTACCACTACATCAGAGATATGGTACTACGAAAGGCTGTACAGTTGAAGTACATTAGCACTGATGAGCAGACGGCAGATATTCTCACCAAGCCTCTCTCCAGGATAAAGTTTGTATACTTTCGAGATAAGCTTGGTATGGTGGAGAATCCAGCCTTGACTGAGAAAGAGTCTCAGTATCAGTGAGCCTTTCTATCTTTTACCATAGTATGGTTGTAGCCATTATGGTAGATATTGTGTTGAGGCAATATCCGATATCACGTGAGGTGATATTTATCTTTTACCATAGTATGGTTGTAGCCATTATGGTAGATATCGTGTTGAGGCGATATCCGATATCACGTGAAGTGATATTCATCTTGTGCCATAGTATGGTTGTAGCCATTATGGTAGATATCGTGTTGAGGCGATATCCAATATCACGTTGAGGTGATATTTCTTTATTCACCATAGAATGGTTGTAGCCATTATGGTTGATATCGTATTAAGATGATATCAGACATCAAAATGAGGTGATATGTCTTAAACAGCTGAAAGTATCCTCCCTAGCTGAGAGGGAGTGTTGAAGATCGTGGCAGCTTCAGGCGAATACTTTCCAGCACAATATGCATGAAGACAATAATTAAAAATAGCCTTTGACTATTTAATTATTTTATGCGACTTAATGAAGAGACATTTCTTTTGATAACAGATGCATTTAAAGAGATACGAATTCAATAATGAAGTGGCGCGATTTTTTAAGTGGCCGACTTCTTGATAATGTTTTGCATGAGGCCGACTTTGCAATATGAAAGGTTACATCCTTTGAGATATTTCTTTAGTTGGCTATATATATTGAGTTCGCTACTTCACAATGAACATATTATTTTAGTTCGATTTATTCCCTCATTCAAGTGCAAATTCCTTTGAGAGCAGATTGCGAATTTCTCTAAGTGCAGTTTCAGATTACTAGGAAGAGTAGTGTATCTTCTATTATTGCATCTAGAGTTGATGCTGATTATTGGCTTTGTTTTGGCCTCATTGTAAAGAGAATTACTGCCTTACTTATATATATAAAAGAGAGATCTTTGTTGCTGGGTTTTTTCTCCCTCAAGAGGAGGGTTTTCCCAGGGTATATGCTGTGTTTCTGTATCTGATTTGAATTAATTTTCTGTGCACTAATCTGATCACTAAATTTAACACTTGAGTCTTTGATAGCACATACAGTGCCAGTACCATCACAAGCTTACTAGCCCTGGTTGATAATTCAATGAAGGTCCTTCCAAAGGTTCAAGTGGACTGTTCAATTAGATTTCCCCTCTAAATTGTATGATGGTCACCAAGTTTACTAGACATTAGTAGGGACTCTATAGGTCCCACTTTATAGGTGCCATCATTTCGCGCAGTCTCTTCAATTCGTGAATGCTTTTCATTTTACTTTTTTTCTACCACGAACTTGCAAAATGAATCTCTACTTCACATTATTGCTGCCTTGTATGGGTCTTCAACCAATCAAATCATAATTTTTGTGCTCCTGCACTTTCTTTAGTTGGTAACCTACCTCTTTGGCTCCCAATCACTTAAGTTGCTTAACAATGTCCTTTTAATCATGTGTTTATTGGCCCCTCTTTTTCTAATGACTTAGGCTGTTCATTTTGTGCACATGCTATTAAGAGTCTTTAAGTTGCCCAAAGAAGAGCCCGTCAGATGGTCCCACCTTCATCCTAGTCAATGCCAAGTGTTGGCTTGTAGTTAAGTCGTGCAAGTTATAACCTTCATGGAAGCTTTTAGTATTGATAAGATCTTTCCACAAGCCCCCAAAAGCATCATTCATAATTTTAAGTTGACTTGTCACCATGTCACATTAGCCGCAAGCATTCCTTTTTTCGCGCTAGAATAAGCCTTCGTGAGATCATGTTTTGTTAATTTTGTCTCCTCGAACTCCTGAAATTTCACGTGTCCCATCTTTGTATGTTCTTATTATTTCATGAAAGAAAGCATTGTCAAGGAAGCTTATAAAGTTTCCATTTTGTTCCTGCGAGTCCCCAAAACGCTAACACATGTTCCATGTCAACATAAAGGAAAAGGGTCCTTCTCTTTGCAGAAAGAATTTCAAATCTTCACGACTACCATTGGTTTCCATCAAATTGACGGTCCACATTCAAAAATTGGAGAACGGCTATCACCAATCAGGCATTCAAGCATGTGAATACATTAATGGTGGATTTGCTCTGTATCTACGGAATTCCCAATGGTACTAGCTTAATTACATCCATTTCCATCATTCAAGGAACAAAGCGAAGGTTGCAGAGCAAAATTGTTGTGAATTTCCAGGCGAACGAGGGTTTCTATGACATTTATAGGGTTTACAAAGAGCGAAAAGTAGTAAGTAAATTCAAACTATCTCTACACATTTTGGTATAAAAGGGAAAAGTTTTCTCATTTGCTAGAATCAGAAGGTGAATTAGGTTTATTGAATGTAGTGAATTGCTTAAAATTTTAAAGAAATCTTCTCCAAATTTTTAAAATTTTAAAAGCCCTAGTTTGTAAACACTAGAACTCTAGGAAGGTAGCCATGGTCAAGACATCAAGAGGTGTAAATAGAGGATTGGACAATGACATTATGGCTCAGCTGCTCGGGTCATCCAAGAGGCCCAAAATGTCACAAGGTTCAGGGATTCTAGAGGAAAAAATTCTAGACAAGAATGAAAATTGTAGGGATTATATTATCCCAATTTAGGGGTATGCTTTATTCAAACATGCTTTTAGGAAGTGCCTAGCTGATAGGCCTATTTACAATATCTGGAGACTAGGGCTTGGGAGATTGGTGGTACCGAATTTCTTCATAAATGTGGACTTGATCAAAGGAATTGCACAAGCTTATAACCCTAAGAAGAGGGCATTGTTTACCAATGATGGGAAATTTCTGATGGATCTGGACAAAACTTACATTTGCAAGGTTTTCAATTTGGACCCTAATGCTCATTTTCCAATAGATTTGGGTGGATTGGCTAGAGAATACCAAAGGCATAGGGATAGTTATAAGGTGAAATGGTTACCAAGTGTTAAGCCAAGACAGCAGAACAGGGAATTAAGAAGATTTTCCAATGGAGAATTGGAACCATTTAGTTACGATATATTTGAAGATTATTTTATAACATACTTTCCTTTTGTCAAGTATTGGTCTTGGATTGCAGACCTCAGATGCCAGTGAATTTGATGGTGTTGGTTGTGGATGTTCAAAGCAGGGATGTTAATAAGCCCTATGATTATGCAGGATATTGTATTGATGAGATTCACAGAGGTTTGAGTTGTATTAAGGACAGTAGTATAGTGCACATTAAATGCTACTCTTTGTTGTGTCATATCATTTTGTTTAGAGAAAAGAATATTTGGTCCAACCACATGCAGATAAGGGCCCTTGATACACAAAAAAGACTATTACCAGTGCAAGAATGGACCTACATTTGGGATAAAGACTGTGATAAGTCCAATTATCTAGTCTTTGAGGAATATTTTGTTAGGGAAGTTCTTAGGAACTTTGGTCAGCTTGTGGATTGGAGACCTTCAAAGGAAGTAAGAAGGTTGTTGAGGCCTAAGGATCTTCTCCTAGAGGCAGGAATCAAGCATAATTGGGGTGGCTAGTTCTTCTACTCTGATGCAATGGTTATTAGGGTATATGGTTCCCCAGTTGCACCACATGTGCTCCCCAGAATTGTCCCGGATAGAATTTCCTTCTTGGAAATCATATGGCAATTAAATGAGTCTAACAAGACTCATTTCAGGAATTACAAGAAACATGCCATCCTCCCTTCCACAATTGTATTTCCAGATTTTCAAGTCACTGTAGTATGCTACCCTAGCTTTCCTTGTGTTTTTTTTTTTTTTTTGGTTTGTTTTTGCAATGGTTTTGAGATGACAAATAAAGTGCAGATAATAAAGTAACTTGCAGAAAATAAATAACTCAGAAATATGACAATATTCACGAATCCATATAGTTGAAAATTTCAAATTTTATTTCTGATCTGAAAATACAAATGTCTTCAAATGTAAGAGCAACCCAGATCATCAAATAGCATTATATATCTATTTCAAATATACCCAAAAAAATTGATTGACTTTGATAATTGTTTGTGCTTGCAACCAGCTCCCGTAAGCTCCCAGAAATGGATGCCAAAACTCTAGGACTGAGTATAGCTGCTTAAAAATGATGTAAATCTGTTCTCCAAGCCTAAACGCCCTCAAAACAGCAATAAACTTCCTCCAAACCCTAGTACCCAGCAAGGAATGAGTCTCACGCCCCCCTAGACAGGTATGGCCAGCAAGGAGAGTAGTACAGCCAACAAAGGAGGAAGAACAATCAGCAATAAACTCTCCAAAGTCTTCCAATCTATCATTCTTAAATCAGCAATGAATATCTTGTACTCCAAAACTGAGATGGAATAAACAATGAAATCCAACTGTGATCCTTGTATGAAATCACCAAGAAATCCTCTAGATTGTGTCTTTCAACAATGTGGAGAATATTGCCGGTAAAGGATTTCATCCTCACAAACCTTGAAGAAGAACCAGCTCCTCCAGCAAAGAAGAATACCAAAATATCCAGTCAAGCATAAGAAAGAATGAGCTCCAAAACTTCTCTTTATTTCCTCCTCCAAAACCCAAACCCAAGTTGGCACTAAATGCACTTTAATTTAAATTTTAAATGTCCCCTTATACCTCCCATATTGTTGTCCAACATCAAAAGGCACTTCAATAAATTTAAAACATCTACTTATGTCTCCCAAAAAGCCCCTTCAAAAAGTAAAGTTAAATATTTAATTTGTTTATAAAGTATCGTTATTTAAACTAAAATACTGGGCTATATCAAATATTTGGATACTGACATTAAATGCCTCCACTGACATAGCTAAAAATAGAAATGTTGGCAATTGACCCTACTAGTGCCCGAAACTAACTTACTAAAAATAGTAAGTATAGAAGAAATCATCGAAAACCACCCCAGAAAGTGGTGTTCTGCCCATATCATTCACCAGAAGCTCAGTAAAACCCCTGCCACTGCCAACAACTGGATACAACTGTCTCCAAGGATTCCCTAACCCTAACTCATTAGCCTACAGGAATCCGCCGAATATGCTAAATGTCCACTGAACTGAAGTGTCCTAGGAAGGGGACATTACAGTCACAGCAAGGGAAGGATTGGAGTTGCTATTAAACAAACTACTCCCATACAAAATGAGAGTGGATAAGGTCAGAAGGTGTGATCCTGAGTGCTTCATCCATGATACCAACACTAGTTTCAAGTTGGCAACATTCCTGCATGAGCCTGATAATGTGAAAGACCTAATCAAGAATTGTTCTACAAAAGAGGAAGCCACAAAGAGGAGAACATGGGTGAAAATCCAGATGGCTAAAGGGAAGAGAAAACAAGTAGATCCCTCTTTCAAGGGCTCATACTTAGAAATTGAGGATCCTATGCTTAGGATCATGACTATGTTGGATAATGCCAATAATTTGCTTACAAATGTGCCTATGTCGTAGCAAGTACTCCTGGCCCTTCTACTTCTCAAGGGGACATACCATAGAGCCCACAATGGGTCACTCCTTTACAACAAATAGCTCCCAGTGTGCAATCCCTTATGGATTACCCTATAACTGAGGAATATTTACTTCAAGAGCCAGAAATAAAGCAAATTGTAAGGCCACCTTCAAGAGTTCTAGTAGAAAGACCCTCAGATGATAGATTGCTCATCAATTTTGAGATGGGAGAGCAGGCGGTTGATGATGTGAGAGCACTAGCTTGCTTTGAATTTATGCAAGATGATAAGTTCATCACAACCAAAGAGTTCAAGGATTTCATCTTGAAGAATGAAGAAAAAGAACTACAAAAGACAATAAAAGAACAACTCACTAAGGAGGGAAAGAAAGAACTCATTGCTAGGTTTCGGAGGGAGATAAGTGCTAAAATGGATGCCATGACACCTAAGAGGGGTAGGGAAATAGTTAGGAGTGGTGGATGTCTGCTCCTACCAAGATGAGCTATATCATCCACAATAGCATTTGATATAATCCAGAGATAAGAAGGAATTGACCCAGTGCTTCAATCAGAAGAGCAAGCTGATGCTCTATATTTTGGGTCAGGATTCAATCCAAGGCATGAAACCTTCGCAATATGGTCTATTTTCCTAGAGACGAATAAGCCCCAAGTAATCAATGACCCAAGTGAACTCACTGCCAATTTGATTGTCAATAGATTAGGTGATACTAGTGCCTTCCAAGCAGCCTCTCATAGTGAATACAACATTATTTACAGAAGCAACAGTTAAGAAGTTGGAGGGAGAATTAACAAAGGTCAATGCCATCAACTTGAAGCTGCAAGAGCAAGTAAACGTGTTTACAGGATTGCTTCCACCTCCACAAGCAACTATTGAGGATACAGAATCACAGGACAAGGAGGCCTTAACCCTTGAGATTAAAAATTTGAAGGAGAAGCTCAAGCAGAGCAAGGAGGAAACAAGGATGGCCAAAGGATGGGCCAAGAGAATTTCAGACCTAGTTGACAACATGTTAGGCCATAAAATAGCTAACATTTCGAGCCATGTTGACAAGGTTTAGGATAACTATAAAATTTTGAGGGATACATCCACTAATCATGCTAAGATAGGCGTTAGGTTGAAATGTTTCCATGTCAATTGGGCTCCAGGAGTTGCACTATTGAAGATTGTTTTAGAGCACTCCAATTTTGATCAAGATTTGGTGTCTAATATTCTTTCTAAATCTGATTATTTAGATGATCTCATCCAGCACCATAATAATTTCCAAGCACTCATTAAGAGAGAGTTGGATGTTTTTGAAGGTTTTGAGGAATTTCAAATGCCTCCAATATTGAATAAAGAAGGGGAGATTAAATCTTGCAAAGAATGGAGAGCCAATTTTGCTGACATCCTCTCTCCTATTTATGTAAAAATAAGCAAGGATGGTGAATTTATTGCAGAGCAATTAAATCTTAGTATGAACATGCTCTCCAAGCTTGAGTAGAGCATGGTTGGTTTCTCTGACATGGTACAAGTATTAACAGGCGATGATCATATGGATCACATGGTCAGAGCTAATCAATTTCTCCCTCTTAGGTGATAGCTTGTCATTGAAGCAGAATAATAAATAAGGAGATGAGCAGTACAGAATTTGAGTTGCTTTCCAATCTGATGTCAGCCTTCAATACAAAGAAAGAATCAACAAGTCAGAGCAGAGATGTCAGGTTTATCTTGTCGACTTCAAAAGGCAAATTGGAACAAATCAGATTCATCTAGAGATATAAATGCTTCTAAAAGAGCTTTAGTAATTGTTCAAGCAGTTACCTTCTTCTGTTTATATGTATTTTGTCTTTTATGAAGGTGTCACCGCCCTTTTTGTCTTTTGTGATAAGCAGTGGAATAAGGCCTTTTGCCTGTTGCTCACTTACTTCTATAAAAGGGAATTCTGAGCCTTATTCTATGATTCGAATCCTTAGGTTTTGAGCAAGTCTCTGTATAGAACTAATCTTGTACAGTTAGGTCTATTGAAGTTTATAAAGAGAATGTTGTAAATTTTCTCTGTAGTAGCAACAAACAATTCAATTTTGTTGTTTATATGAATACAAATCACATTGTTGATGTCTCCTTGTTGCACAGCTGTTGTAATGGATGTTTTGATTGTTGGCTTCTATTCAAGTAATAGATTAAAATTGTTTTCAGTTGAATAATTGAAGATATTGTGGTTATGGTAGGGATTATAAAGAAGATTAATAGTGTTCTCCATTTGTTGGTTTTCTTATTGTATAGCAATAAGATTATGAAAGACCATTGAATTAGGTTTTAGTTTGTTATCAAGAAAAAATGCTTCATTCTTGACTTTGTAACGGATGAGGCATCGATCATATTAATTAATAGGATCAAAACCTAGGTAGAATCAACCTGAAATTTGAAAAACTATCTTTTATTTTATTTGTTTTGTTTATGCTCATTTCACACCATTGAAGTACAAAGCTCTAGAGGGTTTTGAAGAAGATTTAGCCAATTAGGTTTATCCTCCAAATTGTTAGTGTGAAATTTGTAATCTATTTTGACATCATTGAGCATATTATTGTAATCTAGGAATGGTGTTATGTAGAGGGAGACCTGTTGATGTGTGTTTTATCATACACCAAACATTCAGAATAAAAATGTCCAAAGACACTTTATCCTCTCTTGAAAAATCACCGCATAGGCGATTCCAAGGTTTCTTTAGTCGGGTCTCGACGTGTGGATAAGTTCAGTGGTCGTTGTGATTTGCTGGTAATGAACAAGGGGACTTACGTAGAAAGTCTGCACAAGCTAGGGACTTAGGAAATTTATCTTTGTAGGTTCTCAATTAGGACTTTCAATGGATCTCCAAAAAAATGGCAAAAGAATAGGGTTCAGAGAATCTAGTCTAAGCCTAAGAAATCAAGAGACAGTAAGGACTTGGTGAAGCGAAATAAACCACATTTTGTTTTGCCTCCTGTTGGACAACATACGCAAAAATGGGTGCAATCTTCAAAGGGGTTGTGAGAATGATATTCAAACCTTGGATAAGGTTGAAGTTAGGCTTCCACACTTAGGAGCTCAGGCTAACTTTACGCATCGGATGAAAATCATTCATCCGAAGAAAGTATGAGCTACACTTCACCAATGAGTCGATACGATCAATCTTTCATTCAATTAACAACTTTTCAAAGCGAATTCTATTTAATCTAACTTTAATTCTAATCTATGGTGGAAGATAATATGCAACCTCGCTTACTATTCAACAATAAGAAGTGATTCAAGGCAAATCATGCTCAAGAGCTTTTATCATTCAAAATAGTCTCAATGCGACAATATACATAACAGGTCTCCACACAAAATGAAAATGAGAGAGCACTAGTTTATATAGAGCGCCAAAAATGAAATGAAGGGCCGAGATTTAAAACAAGATCAACGGCCGAGATTATTACAACCAAACCCTAATTAGGGTTTCCCAAAATAACAAGAGTTAATCATCAGAAAACTATCAGAAAAGTGGCAGTTCCAGCTATAATCTAGGAGAGGCGTCCTTATCCATCCGAGTAGCATTGTGCTTGGCGAATCTGGACACTACGGCAATGACCTCGTCCATCGTGACAGGCGGCAGCATGCTGATCCGGAACTCAAGTCCGTCCAACTTCTCAGCACATCTAGCAAAAGTACCTTCCCAACCTGCCTCCTGCTTCTCAAAATCCTTTCGAACGGATGAGAGTCTTGCCACTTTCGCAAAGTCTTGTTTCAAGAAAGGTCCAGTGGTCGAGAAGAAAGTTTCTTGAACTTTATGCTTCAATCTCTCCAACTGCATGTCGTTCTCCCGGATGACTTCATGGTCGAACACTTCTGTAGTTATCATGCAAATCTCCCCCTGGATTTTCTTGACCTGTTCTTCGATTCCAAGCCCATCGACTTTTGCCTTCTCCAAGACTTCCTCTCGTATTGTCACTGCCCAAAACCAGTGATGAAAATCATATTGTCAGAACCCTGGTGGTTCTCGATTTCAAACCCTAACTGAAGTTTTGAGATTTTTGCAAGTTTTTGTGATTTTTGTGATTTTTGAGGTTTTTGCAGGCAAAATGATATATTGCGATTTTTCTATAAATATTAAATAAATTCATAAAAAAATTCAAATATGCATAGAAATCGATAGAAAGTGTTCAGAATGCAAGGCGTTTCATTAATTTCATTTCTCCTGAACTTTGCAATACACAAAAGCTGAACAATAATTAAATACAATGATTTTTATTGGAACCTGGATGGCGGCTGCTGTAGCTGGTGATGGTACGGCCAGAAAATAATATAAATCTCCTCCAGCTCGGATCTCAATGCAAATATCACAGAGTACCAAGCGCCCCCAATGTGCAATCACCAAATAACAGATGACGAAGGCATTTCCTCAGAAGAATGATAAGTACGGCCTGAAAGTACACTTGTACGGCCTACTGCAGCAATATGGAAAAGTACGGCCTCCTTGGGATTTGTGCCAGATCACTGAAAACTCAACTCTAATCAAGTCGCCTCTGCCTGATGATGATATCCTCTGAAAACCTCTGCCAAAATGGATGTGTAAGCTCAATCTGTGACTTCTGGATGAAATCACCAAGTGCAATCTTCAGCTGGTATTTCACAGCCTCAGTATGCCTGATCTCTGAAGAGGTTACGTTCTCCAGAAACGATGTTCGCCAGAAACCCTAGGGTTTGCAAACTCCAAAGCTCAGATGCTCAGTAGACAAAATTGAATAATAATCAAGATAGTTCGATTTTGCCTGTGAAGAGTAATATATTCTCTTCTTTGAAAAATTCGACCTAATCCCTTCATTAAAATAATCATTTAAATAAATGATATAATATTCACTTTTGAACTTAGGAAAAGGATTAAATACCATACCCACTTAATGAGCATGAATACACTATTGTCACATTATATTAATATATTATAAAGTATAATTAAAACATTTTATAATTCGAGCCAATTAATTAAATACTTAATATTTCAATAAAGTGACTTTATAATAAAGTCAAATTATTGTGTCGATGTATTAACTATGAATTACTTCCTTATTCACAAATCAAACTATCCTCACGAATCGGGTCAACTGAAGCCGATAGCGCACTGTGCCTCGGCTCAAATAGTACCACCGACCTAACTTTCTAAAATAGAAAGTTCTCCTCAAAAAGACTCTTCGAAGACTCTCGCTGGCCCAAACCTCGACACCGCAAATCGGAGCTAACCAACATCGAAGTAACCGCTAAAAGGATCCTTCCTCAACACCCTCAGCCACGAGATCAAATGATAGGCTAACCCCGCCATCACCGTACTACCAGGGCGTATTGATGATAGCCCGCCCTCGAAATTGCTCCTCGGCCCTCGCTAATCTCAACTCGATGCTGTAAAATCAGCCCGACTTACAGCATCCTCAACTGGCAAATTTCTCCACTTGACCAGATATTCCCTGATCACACGCCTCCGAAGGTTTCTCTCTCTCATATCAAGGATGGCCTCAGGCACTAGTATCAGTTTCCCTTCATCATCAAGGGGTGGCAAAACTGGAGAGGGAACAACATGCTGACCCAATGCCTTCTTCAGGCGAGAAACGTGAAATACATTATGGACCTTGCTATCAGCCGGCAAGTCCAACTCATAAGCAACCTCGCCCACTCGTCTGACAACACGAAATGGACCATAGTAGCTGTTTAAGTTTTCAAATTCCACTCTTTTCCGCAGAGTAGACTGACGATATCACTGCGAACATGAGGTACAATCTATATCACCTTAATTCTCAAACCGGCAATAACTTTCTCTCGGTCAAGATATCACATGGTATGCCGACATTCTCAGGTTCACGGATATTGCCCGAGAGACTCCTCAAGATGTCCTCACGACCAGATCATCATATCACCTGCACTCGGCACTCTGCTATCGCTCAAAATCAAATCCAGAAGATTGGGCGCCTCATACCCGTACAATGCCATGAAGGGGGTCATCTGTATCGCCATATGGTGAGTCGAGTTATAACAATACTCGCACAAGTAAATCCACCTCACCCAAGCTCTCTGCTGACCAGCTATATAATTGCGCAAATAACCTTCCACCCACTTATTGACAATCTCTGTCTGTCCATCTGTCTGTGGATGGTAGCTGGTACTCGGTGTCAGCTGGGTCCCACAAAGTCTGAACAACTCCTGCCAAAAGTTGCTCATGAACCGGCTGTCTCTATCGCTGACTATCGTCCGAGGTAATCCATGCAATCGGAAAACCTCTCTGAAGAACAACTCTGCAGTCTGCGATGCTGTGAAAGTAGTCGTAATCGGGAAAAAGTGGGCGTACTTAGTCAACCGATCGACCACTACATAAATGCAATCTTTACCCTGGGCTTTCGGCAAACCCGTGATAAAGTCCATAGATAAACACTCCCACTTCCTGTCAGGTATCGGAAGTGGCTGATCCAGTTGTGGTAGGTGTACCCGCTTTGTCTCCGTTGGCATACGTAACACTTCACGGACATAATCGCAAAACATCGGGCTTTCAGCCCTCTTTCCCAAAACGCTCCCAACCATTTGTAAGTCTTGTATTGATTCAGATGGCCCGCCATAGGAAGGTCGTGGAAAGGTTTCAAAATCAGAGTCCGTGACTTCGTGAGCTGTGAACTAAAAGAATCCGCCTTTGTAATGATCATTAATACAATCAGATCCGCTGCCCTCGTCATTCTCAATAACGATGCTAGAAGCCTATGGGTTCTTAGCATACTCTGCAATGATCCGATGCCTCCAATCCTCTGTAATCTGTGCTAAGGCATTCAACTGGGGTCTACGAGACAAGGCGTCAGCTACTATATTCTGCTTCCCCTTAATGAAAGTAATATCGAAGTCATATGACTGCAGTTTACTAACCCATTTCTGCTGCCTCTCGTTCAAGTCTCGCTGTCCAAGGAAATGTTTTAGGCTGTTATGATCTGTACGAACACTGAATTTGCTGCCTACCAGGTACTGCCTAAACTTAGCCAATGCATGCATAATGGCTAACATCTCCTTGTCATATATACTGTAAAATCTCTTAGGACCCCTGAGTTTCCTGCTCTCAAATGCAATCGGATGACGCTCCTGCATCAAAACGGCACCAATGCCCTCTCCTGAAGCATCACAGAATAAATCAAATGATTTCGAAAAGTCAGGCAATGCTAGCACCGAACATGAAGTCATGATCACCTTAAACCTGTCAAAGCACTCCTGCGCCTGTGGTGACCACTGAAAAGCCCCCTTCTTCGTCAAGTCTGTAAGGGGTGCGGCGTGACGTGAGAACCCGCTAACAAATCTCCTGTAGAATGCACACAGCCCAATGAAACCTCTAAGCTGCGTAAGGTTCTCAGGTACCGGCCAGTCAACAATAGCTCGGACCTTTTCAGGGTCCATACTCACTCCCTTGGCACTGATTATGTGCCCTAGATATAACAACTCCTCCATGCCAAGCTCGCACTTGGATTCCTTAGCATAGAAAGACTCATCCGCTAAGATACCCAAGACTGTGTCCAAATGAGCCAGATGCTCCTCCCATGACCTGCTATAAACCAAAATGTCGTCGAAGAAGACTAACACAAATCTCCTCAACTGAGCACTGAAAACCCTGTTCATAGTTGCCTGAAAGGTGGCATGTGCATTGGTTAACCCGAAGGGCATAACCAAGAACTCGAAGTGACCGCAATGACACCGGAAAGCGGTTTTCTCAATGTCCTGCTCCCTCATCTGTATCTGATGGTACCCTGATCTCAAATCAATCTTCGTAAAGAAGACTGCGCCATGCAACTCATCTATCAGCTCATCAATGCGTGGAATGGGGTACCTATTCTTAATGGTCCTTTTGTTGAGCTGCCTGTAATCGATGCACATCCGAAGGGATCCATCCTTCTTCTTCACCAATACAACTGATGAAGCAAAAGGGGATTTGCTAGGTCTGATATGACCCATAGCCAACAACTCATTAATAGTCTTCTCTATCTCATCCTTGAGCCGTTTCGGATGTCGGTAGGGGGTGATCATCACGGGCTTGGCGCCCTCCTCCAACTCAATAATGTGCTCCGTACCCCTGTCTGGCGGTCTACCAGGTGGAATGTCACTAAACACCTTGGAGTGTTTAGTCCTCAGAATCTGTATGTCAGGGTGGTACTCCCCCTTCTGCGGCTCCTGCTGGGCTGGCATCAACATGCACTCAGCCGCCCAGTAAACCATATCATGACGAATGAGCCTCTCCATCCGTCTGAATGAAACCATCCTAAGATTACTGTCCCGAATTGCCTTGATGACATGTGGCCTTCCGTCAACCTTGAATTTCATCTCCATATCCCGTAGGTTGAGCGTGAACGCACCCAAATCATGTAACCATGCCATCCCTAGTACCACATCTGTATCACCCATATTAACAACATAGAATTCCGTCTTGAATTCATAGTTGTTCAATCTCATCGGCAGATCAGTAATCTTTCTGTCGCACCTGAGAGTGTATCCGTCAGCTACCTTGACTCGGATACCCTCGAAAGCCTCTGTCTGGATACCACGTCTCTCCACTAAACGTGCACCAATAAAATTATGTGTCGCACCCGTATCCAACAAAGTAATCACCTTCTGACCTGCTAAGAGCCCACGGAGTAGAAATGAACCATCTCTCTGAAGACTAGTCAGATGGGCTTCCTGTAGCTTCCTTCCACCTTCATGTTCATGCTCATTTTCGGACTTCTCATCATCTGAAGGCTCGGCATCAGCTTGCTGGTCTGACAGATCAGATTGCTCTTCGCCCTCATAATACCTTCACTCCATTTGATTATTTTGACTTTCTGGACGGCGTGGGCATATGCCATCATAGGGTGCCTTGCACCAAAACACAACTTCTTCTTACGTAATTCGTTCAAAGTTTCTCTGTCAAACGGGGGTGCATTCTGTCTCTTAGGATCCTGTTGATCCTTCCTCCTGTCAAAGGGTCTATTTCTGTCATTGTTTCTATCGAAAGGCCTGTTGGGTCTCGTGTATGGAGTGGACCCTGAATTGAACTTGCTGCGAGGTGCGGCAAGTTCCATGCTGCGTGCCTTCCGCATGGCCTCCTGAAGTGTGGGAGGGTCAAAAGCCTTGACCCAACCTCTCATGGGTTCTGTCAAACCCTCCACAAATAATATAATGAGTCTCCTCTCTGAAATGCCAGTCACCATGACTGCCACTCTCTGAAACTCGCCAATGTATGCTTCCAGACTGCCAGTCTGTCTGAGCTGGGCCAACTCTCTGAAATACAACTCTGGATCCTTCCTATCAAATCTTTCTATCAATCTGCTCGTGAACTCCTGATAGGTATTAACAGCATGATGGCCTAATGTGTACATGCCGTGGTGCCACCAATCATGCGCGACTCCGTCCAGATGTAAAGTGGCAAATTTAATTGCCTCATCCTCTTGCATAGGTCTAAGTGACAGATAGTTGTCCAATTTCTGGACCCATGACCTAGCTGATGTCTTCTCTGACCCATCAAAATATGGCAGTGTAATCTTGCTCACAGCATATTGTAAATCCCTATTCACCTGTGGCTGCTGCTGCTGATGCTGTGGGGGTCTACGATCAAATCTACCTCCTCCTCTGGGTTTATAGACATCTATAAACTCATGAAACGTGAGTGCCTGCCGGATCTCAGGCGCTAAAGACATGTACTCGCCATGAAATCTCGTCAAGTCTGCCACCGACATGCCGTTCTGTGGCTGGAAGTCCTGATGATGCACCGGTTGCTCTGCCCCTGGAGTCTGAGGTGGAGTATCTCTGGGTAAGAAAGTAGGCTGGCCTGGCCTACTCTCCTGATAGATCGGTAACGGCTGCCTAGGAGCTGATGCCAATGGCTGATCCACTGGAGTGGTCCCGCTCGTCTGTCCAATCTGTATGAAATGAGGCTGTGTGGGCGTACACTGCCTAATAGTACCGATCAACTGCGACATCATATCCATCATGTTGTCGTGTCTCCGTCTAAACTCCCCATCAGTAATGTCACCCTCTGCATGTGCCTTCCCTGGATCCCTGCGAGTCTCTGAGGAAGTCTCACGATCTGCCATTAGGGTTGCAACACTGTTTTCACTACCGTCTGAACTGGATCTGTGAAAACCAAGCACGCCTGATACTGTCTGACCTTCTGGAATCGGAGGACCTGTCCAGTCTTCGTCTTTGCCTGTCCCTACACCTCTGGTATACTGAATAATGTCTTGGTTCATAAAAGGCAACCCAGAAATGCACTGTATTCTGAATAAACACTGAAAAAGCACAGGATGGCAGGAGATCTGTGCTCTGATACCACTGTCAGAACCCTGGTGGTTCTCGATTTCAACCCCTAACTGAAGTTTGAGATCTTTTGCAAGTTTTTGTGATTTTTGTGATTTTTGAGGTTTTTGCAGGCAAAATGATATATTGCGATTTTTCTATAAATATTAAATAAATTCATAAAAATTCAAATATGCATAGAAATCGATAGAAAGTGTTCAGAATGCAAAGCGTTTCATTAATTTCATTTCTCCTGAACTTTGCAATACACAAAAGCTGAACAATAATTAAATACAATGATTTTTATTGGAACCTGGATGGCGGCTGCTGTAGCTGGTGATGGTACGGCCAGAAAATAATATAAATCTCCTCCAGCTCGGATCTCAATGCAAATATCACAGAGTACCAAGCGCCCCCAATGTGCAATCACCAAATAACAGATGACGAAGGCATTTCCTCAGAAGAATGATAAGTACGGCCTGAAAGTACAGTTGTACGGCCTGCTGCAGCAATATGGAAAAGTACGGCCTCCTTGGGATTTGTGCCAGATCACTGAAAACTCAACTCTAATCAAGTCGCCTCTGCCTGATGATGATATCCTCTGAAAACCTCTGCCAAAATGGAGGTGTAAGCTCAATCTGTGACTTCTGGATGAAATCACCAAGTGCAATCTTCAGCTGGTATTTCACAGCCTCAGTATGCCTGATCTCTGAAGAGGTTACGTTCTCCAGAAACGATGTTCGCCAGAAACCCTAGGGTTTGCAAACTCCAAAGCTCAGATGCTCAGTAGACAAAATTGAATAATAATCAAGATAGTTCGATTTTGCCTGTGAAGAGTAATATATTCTCTTCTTTGAAAAATTCGACCTAATCCCTTCATTAAAATAATCATTTAAATAAATGATATAATATTCACCTTTGAACTTAGGAAAAGGATTAAATAATTGGCGTCCACTTTTAATGAGCATTAAATACTCATTAAGTCACATTATAATAATATATTATAAAGTATAATTAAAATACTTTATAACTGAGCCAATTAATTAAATACTTTAATATTTCAATAAAGTGACTTTATAATAAAGTCAAATTATTAAATATTTAATAATCCATGAATTACTCCTTATTTCTCCGTCAAATCACCCATCTGCTGAACTGGGTCGAATCTGAGCTGATAAAGTGCACCAGGTGCCCTGCCCGAAATAGCAGCTTCCGCCTGACCTAACTTTCTAAAAATAGAAAGTTCTCTGAAAAGACTCTCTGGAAGATTCTGCGAAGGCCCAAACCTGACACACTGCAAACTGGAGCTAACCAACACTGAGCAACTGCCAAAAAGGATCCTCTGAACACTCCTGTCAGCCTACGAGGATCAAATGATAGGCTAACCTCGTCACCAGCTGTGCTGACTAGGATGGGGACATGACACATATGCTGCCCCTGCAGCAATCACCCTTTTATCAACTAACTCCTCTCTCGGAGTACTCTTCAAAATTCTAAGGCTTGGAATAAGCCTTTCCTGCATGTCCGGGATACCTTCCCACGTTTCTGCCATGTCCATCAGTCTAGAAAGAAATGAAGAAGTTCGCCCATAGGCCAGTGCCAACTTTTCCATGAACAATGCCGCCTCTGTGCCCTCACTTGCCATCCAGCCTTGAGCTTCCCTGGCCGTTACCATTCCGTGCTCGACGCCCCTAGTCATCTCCTGTGATTTGAGGAGAGGAGGAACAGTCGCATTGCCCCGATCAAGTGGCTGGGTCAAATGCTGTATGTATTCTTTGAGACGTTCGACCTCTTTCTTATACTCCTTCTTCTTAGCCACTTCCTTTTCTAGTCTCGCCTTGATGGTCGAGACAGAATTATCCAACTCCTCTACTTCTTGGCCTTTCGAGGTCGGGCCAAGGTCAACTGTGGTTATAGCATACTCCTGAGGAGTGATCTCGTCCTGTGGCTTGTCCACTGTAGGCACTGCAATGTGCACGGAACGGTCGCCTGCCTCGTCCCTCCGAATGGTGGAGAACTTCTTGGCGGGTTTCTTGACTGCGACCTGTTCTAATCTTGCCAAGAAATCGGCAGTATCATCATCTTCTTCTTGTTGAGCCTCAGCAGGCACATGAACTTTCATCCTTTCTAACAGCCAGTCTGGAATTGTTGGCTGTTCAATGCCATCCTCTACTTGAACTTCGTCCTCGTTTGGAACATCCATGACTCCCCTGAGGGCGGAAATCATTCCTTCCTCTAAGTCATTATCCCGGACATCCATGTCATTGTCTGAACCTAAAATTTCTGTGCCTGTTGGTGACGCAGGCTCTTCATCATCTAGTTGAATAGGCTCTTTATTTACTTCCTGAGCTGCAAGAGGTTCAAGCATTTCCGCCAAGGAGTCGTCTATATTGGTTACAAACTGGTCAACGTTCCTGGATACTGCCGACCGAGAAGGTTCTCCCTTATGCCTCTTGGAGACAGGCTCAGCACTTGGCATTATTTCTTTTCTTTTTTCTCCAATCCCGACCAAGCCTTGATGGGATGCACCAGCATTAGAAGAGTATGACTCTGATTCGCTCAATAGGTCATAGGTGAGCGTGATTCCTTTTTGTCTCAATTCCTGGGCATGACAATCAACCCACCACTGGGAATACTTAGTTACTGGCCTCATTAGGGTGGCTAGGTCTGCGTGCTCAGGCTCTGACCATTTCACCGGAGGGAGAGGTCTGCTTTCCTCAAAGCGCGGCTGGACATGATTTCCATCATCTTGAAGCTGATCAGGCACTCGGCAGAACTCGATTGTTCTCATAAAATCCAAGGACATTCTGGACCACATCTTCCGCCTGACCTCATACTCATCGGCTGCATTTGCCCAGAAATCCTCCAATTCCTGTCTGTGCTTGTACTTCCTTCCTTCCACTGTCCGAATGTTGTGATGTGGGTCATAGTTGACCCTGGACTTGTATGCCGTGAAAGGGTACCATTGGATCTCTAATCTAGCACTTTCAGCCGCTTGTGCTGATGGACAGTACTCTAGCATGTTCCCGATGAAGAATGGGAATGTGACGGACGCCTTCTTGGTCGGCCTCTGAATACTCTGATACTCTTCTAACTGTCTCAAAACCTCAAGCAATATCATCCGATCAGTCGGATAGATAGGCAATTTATAGGGATTTCCAGTAAATCCCTGGATCCTGATATATGTAAATTTAGGGAACTGGATGAACCAAGACCCATATTTGCTGATAAGACTTTTCGCTTCATGGCTCAGCCTTTGGTGCACTCCTCCTTGAAGCTTTCTGGTAATGTGCATTAGGAATGCATCATGTACCCTCCTGAAGTGAGTCTTCTCCTTCAACTGGAGCTGAGGATAGCAGTCGTAAGGCCTAAGCTCGTTCTCCCCATTGCCAATTCTGCCCTTGCAGATCAACCCTGGATATTTGTATGACCTGGCTAATAGGTATACCACATATGAACTCATGTGAAAAGACTTGGTCTTTTCAAGGTTGATCAGCTGCTCATGGAGGTTGTCACTTATCATCCGTGACCAATTGAACATTTTAACTCCAGAGGTGACCTCGTCGATAAAATAATACATCCAACTCTCAAAGAAGGCGCCCTGCGGGTTGCCAGCTATTCTGTTCAGCATCAGCACAATATCCCCAAAATCTTCCTTAAAGTCCGTGCGGCGAGGCCTCTTGGGCAACTTCTTGATCGATGGCTTTGGCTTGTCCATCCAAACCTTGTTGACTGTTGTGGCACATAGATCTGGCTGACCATCATATAGCATTTTGGCTTCTTCTTTGGTCTTATAGACCGTTCTTGAATGCTCTGGAATGCCGAAGGTCTCCTGAATTGATACTTCGTTCAAGTGTGCCAAGATCCTTCCGTCAGGGGCGATAATCTGTCTTTTCTGGGCATCATAATGGCGAGCACATTCCACCATTAACTCAGCACAATCCATTGCCGGAGGGAATCCAGCTGCTTGGAATATCCCGTTTCCGACCATCCTTCTGGCTATTGCTGTGGGAAGTCCCTTCTGACCGTATACTCTTTTCTTGAATTCGTCAAAATCCACATGTCCGAGGTCAGTATCCACGACATTCTTCCACTTTGAGATGACTTTAGTCTCCTTCTGAGCACCCTTGTTGGCGAACTTCATTTTCAGCTTCCTGGATAATCCGCCTTCCGTGTCCGTCAACCTGCAGTCATAAAATTAACATTAATATAAAGACCTTTAAAATAATTTAAACCTCGTGCCTTGGATTCGAAAAATTGACTTTCAGCTGTTCAAACAATTAATTTGCTGCGAAAAAGCAAGCTGAAAGTGACTTGAATGAATTTGAAAATCTTGCCAGAACTTCGTCAAGATGAAAGGGCATAAAAAGATAGCAAATTTAACTGACCAATCACCAAACCTCAGAGAAGGATCGTCAAATGCAAATCAGATTTAAAAAATCTGATTTTTTTGAAAAGTGCGCCCCTCTTCAAGAAGAATTCAGCTTTGAATAAATATCCTTTTCTCTTCCCGCGAAAAATTCCTCAGCATAACACTGCTTTTCTCTGTGAGAAAATTCGACTTCGCTAATGGACGAATTAATTGCCTGACGATTTCGAGAAAGATTAAATTTCTCTTCAGCTGTGTGTGGAAAATGAGTTGCTGAAACTCATTATAATGCTGAGAGGTTGAATTCGATTTAGTAACTGCCATCTTTCTTCTTGATCCTCGATTTGTTTTCATTTTCCAAACAGGCAACTTTCCTTTTATTTTCCGACAAGGCTCAGTCTCGAACTTATCCGAGCAAATCTCCAAAATTTGATTTTTTTACTTAATGTTTATCTCTGATTTTTCGAATTTTTTAAATAAACATTAAATAATTTAATCAAATTCATGGTGAATTTAATTTTCTTCTTGCCGGATTTCATTTCCGCCTGGCGTGCTTTACTTTCGTCCGATTCGTGTCTGGCAATTTTGATTTTGTCCAAGGAATTTTTAAATTCCAAATAGTTGAGAATTAATTATTAAAATATTAAAATATTTTAATTAATTCTAACCCGTTCGTCTTGGACCCATGGCTATTTCCATTTTTCTTCCGTTTTTCTTGGCTGAGAGTGTATTTTCCGATTTCGTCCTTAATTTCGTCTAGCCAAACCAAATCTTAAGCCATTCCGTCGAGAATTTCATTGCCAGATCCTCATTTTTCTTTGCCGAGGCGAGATTTTAAGCTCATTTTTCTCTGTCCAAGTCAAATATTTCCTTGCTCGGTCGAATTTTTCTAGGCAATATCCCTGTCGGAATGTCTTTGCCGGTTGAATTTTCCTGATGTCTGACATATTCTTCATCCCTTTGGTCAAGGACGATCCTTCCTTTCCCTTTACCTCGTGCATTTTTCTATGGTCAAAGTTGACAATTTCTTCGCATTTTCCATACTTAGGCAAATTTTGCCTCTTTTCCCTCATCGTGTTGGGCACGTTCCGTTTTATTCTTTGCCATATCCCGATAATCTTTAGCACATGTTCCTTCAATCTTGGCATTTGTCCTCTCGAAAGTGTCCGGATGTCTAGCCAACATCTTCATTTTTCACTTCCTAGCCTCTTTACTTAGGCGAATTCTCGAAATTTTCTTTGACACTTAGCCAAAAATCTTACCATCTTATCATCTTGGGCGGACTTCCTTGGCATCTTGGACGTAGATCATGGATGTCTTTGGGTACTTTGCTAACTTTTTCCAAGTGCATGGCGGACTTTGTAAGTCTTTAGGATGAACACCTTGGACGTCCCTCTTATCTAGGGCGAATTTCCTTGGCATCTTAGCACTTGTTTTTACCACTTTATCCTTTTGGAAAGGATTATCCACCTCTTTATACTTTCATACTTAGCATATTTCGAAATTTCCCTCTTGGTAGGCATCAACACTTAGAAAATTTTGATTTTTTCCTTACTTTATAAGCCTAGGCGGACTTTACTTGACCTTCAGCCAAGTCCCACCTTTCAAGGGCGGACTTCTCAAGCATTTTGGACGAGCTTCTAAGCATAGGGCGGACTTTGAAGAGGTCTAGGATGAGGATAGGCGGACTTCATTACCCTTTTGGACGTCTCTTCTAGTAGATGGCGGACTTTGAGACCTTCCAGCACATGCAAGGCGGACTTTGAAACTTCCTAGCACAAGTGTGGCGGACTTTAGGGGGTGTTAGGATGTCCCTTTTGGAGATGGCGGACTTCATAGCATGCATGGATGAGGATGGCGGACTTAAGAAGGTCCAAGGATATGCTTCAAGATGCAAGGCGGACTTTATGAGGTGCAAGGATGCCAGGGGCGGACTTTGAAGGGGTCTAGGATGTGCCTCCAAGATGCAGGGATATGATTCCCAAGTGCTGGGCGGACTTCAAGACTTTGTTGGACATCCTCCTTAGCTGCTGGGCGAGTTCCATGACCTTCCAGACCTTCACATACCTTTCTTCATCCTTCTTTCATGGCGAATTTTCCAGACTTGCACAGATTTCTCACAAACTTCACCATTTTTGAGTTGATTTTTATGATTTCATCTTCGAATCTGATTGATCTTGACTGGTTTTTGACTGGTTTTTCCAGATTTCGAACGTTTTCAGTCTGATTTTCATGCTTTTTACTTGTTTTTTCCAGATTTTTCGAAAAATTTTCAAAATTTTCAATTCGATTTTCCGAGAGTTCTATTGAGTTTTTCGAACTTCTGAGTGCGTTTTCAGAACTCGGGACCCTTCTAAAAATAGAAACTTTCCAAAAATAGAAACTTTCTAAAAATAGAAAAAGCAACCCTAAAAAATAGGGAACCTTGTTTGGTCCAAAAATGCCAAAAATGAAAAATCGAAAAAGCAACTTCTCCTAAAAAATAGGAAGTGTCAGAATTGGCCGAATTTACAGTTGATCTTCGTCTCTTGGGCCTTCTGAGCGCTTCCATGACATCTACGCATTGATTCAAGCATGAATTACTGACTCGGCTCGGGTGACTCTCGGCAAACTGACCTGAAACTCTTGGCAAAGTGATCTCATGTAACCATTGCAAGGAGACAGAACCCTAAAAACTAGCAAGCAACTGGGGGTCCCCATCAGCGATGGGGCGATGTGTGAAAAGGTCACAACAAGACCCACCTTGGTTTTGCAGAGCCTAAAGTACAGAGGAGAACAATTATAAAAAAATTCTCATGTTTGTTGGCCACTGATCTAGGGTTCTTATGAATAGGATTTGGCTAATCCTTAGAGAAACCTGGGCAATTAGTTGGAAACACCAACATAAGGCTTGGGAAACTATTAAGCCTTGGATTCTATGGATTGGTGGTGGTTTGAAGGATGGAATTTCGTCCAACTAACATTCCCTTTGGTGATTCCTAGTTATCACTTTTCATGATGTGCCACTTGTGGAGGTACCTTGGATTCATGCTCTTAACTTTTTTTTTCAAAGGCATCAAGACCATTGCTGATCTTTTTTCTAAAGCAACTTTATCTTGGCTTTCATGACCTAAAGCTAAGGCCAAGTATAATCTAGCGAAGCAAGATCAAGTGTCCTTTCAAGAAATCCTACAAATAGTTCCTCCTCAGGTAATACAAAATTGGCATACATTCCACTAAGCCTTGGTGGAAGGATTAGAAGTGGTATCCTGCCACTTCTTTTTGCAAATACACTCCTCACAAGAAGTATACTTGGCTCTCCTCCCATTTTCTTAAGGTAAAAAAGATGAAGGAGAGATGGTTTCTTCACTCCACACCACAAACCTAGAGTCGTAGGTTTCAAATAGTTTTGAAAGCTATTCTTGAGGAAGTTGTCCCATTTTTCTTGGCATGTTCTTTATCAAGGCTTGCCTTTGGGATCTTGACCAATGCACTTAGGGCTTTCAACTCCCAAGTGCCCACTTTGTGGGCATTTTGACGCCTTTAATTATTTGTTCTTGGGTTTTGTATAGGTGCCTAGGCCATCTAGGTCTAAATTCATGGTTTTTCAAACCTTTTCAGCCTGAATTTTTTCTTGGTGTAATGTACTTTTAGGGAATTGGCCAAGCTTTCCTTCCAAGTTCCCTTAGGTTTGGAATGGCTTTTGAGTGGAAATTTTGTTCTCAATATAGAAAGATAGAAATCTAGCTCTTTTGTTGAATGCTTCTATTGATTGACATTTTTCTTTGTATACAAAGTCAATCATTTTCAATGTTCTTTTTGTTAGAAATCTGAAATAGATTGAATAACCCAAGGAAAAGATAAAATCAAAGTTACATAAACTGGAAAAACATAAAGAATGCAAACCAAAACTCCAAGAGATTATGCAATGTCGATATGACAAAATTTCATTAAGAGTTTCCAAGATGAAAATACAAGCTAGGTAGTGAGTTTATATAGAACTAAGGAGAGGATGGAGGTGGCAAATCCAACCAATAGGAATTAACCACCAAAAGTGGAAGAATGCGACCAAAAGTGGAAAGTATTCCACCCTTTGAGAGGACACCACATCACTTATCTCCTATTTATTAAATAATAAAATTACTTTATTATCCTAAGCAGGCTTAATAAAAAGTGTAGGAAAAACCTAAGACTACGGGAAAATAACTTATCCCTCCAGGAAAATAAAAACCTACACTAACACTTTTGTAGATTCGAGTCCATGCCAACAAGGTGCAGCTAGAAGTTGCACATTTATAGGTGCTTCTTGATCACTAGGGTAATTCTCATTGCACTAGGGCAAGAGTTTTGTTGATGTCCCAATACGTCTAAGACCAATTCAGACTCGAGGCAACTAAATTTTGATGCCTAATTTTATTTTGAGCCTAGTCCTATTGGTTTTACCTTGTCTTGGCAGTCGGTTGTGGTGTTAGGGAATGCCTTCTTAGTTTCTTTCTTGATTCTACTTCTATTTCCCTTTGCAAATTATTTGCGACCCGTGTTGATAATCAATCTAAGAACTCCATTTTAGGCCAATGAACTTCCTGGTTTTTCATGGCTCTATATGTTGTGTACAAACCTATGGTTTTGTCTCGATGAGCATCCATGGCACCCTAAATCATTTAAACTTGAACATATAGACCTCAAGCCTTTTTTTTATACTTCTAAGCCCTACAATTTATATTTTAATTGTGTGGTGACTTGCTATTATCACTTAGCAATGCTAATGCAATTGACAACCAGCATTGGCCCCTCAGCCTACCATTCCTTTCAATCTTTGTTTCCCTATTGCTGCCCCACTACCATTGATCTCAAATGCAAAGTGCTAAGTGTCACAATATCAATAAGTGTGGGTGAGCCTTCCATATCGATTGAAAAAAATTGTTACAATTTTTTTCTTGCTTGATGCCCCGATGCCCTTGGCTCTAAGATGAGAAGATGTATGATTGCTTCTTAATTGGTCATTATGTTGTTCTTTGAGTTAGCTTGTGGCCCTACAAAGCATTGGAGTTTGAGGGTGACATGATTGATTTTTATTGTTCGTACCCCATGTAATGTCCCCATTTTGGCCATACGCTCTTCTTTGACTGATAGCCTATTTCCGGAAATCTGTAGGTTGATCAAAAGTGAAATTAGGGTTTCCTTGCTTGGAGGTTTGTGGCATTTCTAGGTATTTACTATTTTTAGTAAACACTAATTTTGGCAGTGGTTCAATTGTCAGCTTTCATTAAGTCTTGCTTCCAGCTCAGTTCTGCTTTCTGTTGGTTTTGAGGTAAACTTACTATTTTTGGCAGTGGCTATTTTTAGTAAGTCTATTTTTGGCAGTGGCATCATCAGCAGTTCAACTCAAGTCATCTTGTTATCCATCAGTCTCAGTTTGGCTTTGGGTTTGGTTTTCTCCTTGGACTGAGTTTCAGACTTAGTCAATTTTCATGTCTTGAAGTTGTACCCCATGCCTAGGCTTGATGACTTCAAGTTGTTTTAAAGAAGGGGACATAAAGGGGTCAAGTGAGCATTTAATTATTTAATAAATGCTTTATTGTTGCAATATGAAATGGATGCCTAAAGGGAATTGAATGATATTTTATTATTTCAAAAAGTAAAAGGCAAAAAGGTGGCATCCTTTTGGAAGTTGAAGTGATTCAACTTCTTGGAATTTGAAGAGTTCTTGTTGCTTCATTTGCCAACAAAAGCTTATATATTGCTGCTGTTTGAAGAGCTGATTATCCATGAATTTATGCTAATGTTATGCTGTCGAAATGACAACTTGGTTTTTACTTCGAGGGATGCTTACCTCCTAGTTTCAATCCAATTTCGTGTTTGAAATACAACACCTAGTTGGTTTTCATTGCTGCTTCTCATCCAGACTAGCAGATTGAGCTCAACAGTTGAAGTTTTTTATGATATTTCCAGTTTTGAAGTTGCTGATGCAGTCACAACTGAAAGTGGTTTTTGCATACAGCTTTTTGTGTGAATTTAATTTGCTTATGGGTACTTTTCCAATCCATTCCTACACCCAAGGCAACCATCTTTGGAGAGTTTCAGATTTTAATTTTGAGTTGTTGATTTTTACTTGTCAAAATCGCCCCTCATGAAGGCCGTACCATTCTTGCTGCATCGGGATTCGTGTAAGAATTAAATTACGAGTTTTTGTTGCTGTTTCTTCATCTAATGTTGGGCGCCTATCTTCCAGCAGCTCATTGGTTTTCGTTTCACACAAAACGGAGGTATTTTGAGTGAGTTGTGAATATTTCTTTGAATTTCACAGTTGCTGATCAGAATTTCCAGAATTGTTATTTTACATCAGACTTGTTTAAGTTTGAATCTTCAGTCCTTTCTTCATCATTTATTGTTGATGTCTAACATGGAATCATCCAGTATCATGGTACATTGAATCTATTGTAATTTTCATGTAATTTGCAGCTCTTTTTCCATATTGTAAGACTGTAAACAGTAGTACTGTTCCAGTCCTTTATTGCTGCAATTCTTTCTTTAATTTCACATTAGTACCCCTGGATGGTTTACCGCCAGTGTGGATAATTGGATTTGTATTACTCTTGTACCCACTCTCAAGTGGTGAATCCCCACAACTCTGTGGATGCCCGCCGCAGCGGACGAATTGTTTTAATTGTAATCTTTTCCCCCCACTGTTTGGTGGTAGTGTGGAAATGCTCTTCATGGCTGGTTATCCGCCTATTCATTTCTAGTTTCAATTCAACACTCCGTCATATGTTAGCACCTCGCCCTCAGTGGGATCTTGAGTGCACATTCTTGACGTTGAGTAGTTTCTTTCAAGTATTTTTCATTTAGCTCCTCCACCATATGACAACACCTATTCCTCATTGGGATTGAGTGTGCATTCTTGGTGTGAGTTCTTTTCAAGTTTGGTTTTCTATTTGGAGCTAACGCTAATCAAGTTGGTTAAGTGCTGGTTATGTTGTGTTACTTCATCGAAAAAATTGGTTAGCTTATTTCACCCCACTAGTCGAGCCATATTACATGTCATGTTGTTAGTGGCCATGGAGAAATGGATAAACTAAGCACCTACAGCAGCATTCTCCCTATTTAAACATTGAACATAGATCTTGCTTAGATTTTGTCAAACAATTAGATCCTATTATTGTATAACAATTGGGACCCACAAGTAAAGGTACGCATTGACTTTGTTAAATCCACCAAGACTAAGGTGTCATTATCTTATTGGCTCGAGGCATTTGCATAGGTGCTCATATTGACCTGCGCTATAGAAGGGCATATCAAATTTCCCCATGTGTGCATTAATGACTTTGGTGGGGCATTTAATTTATTTAGGCTAGTGTGTGACATAAAAATTAGGCAAAAGTGCATGGGAGGTACATGGAACAATATTATTCGTTGCAGCCCATCAGCCAGGCCATTTGCAGGCATCTTTGGCACCCTTTTGATGCTTCAAGACCATTGATCTCAAACGCAATCCCCATCATCGTTGGATATGCCCATCACTTAACAAGCCCTTGTGCTATAAATAAGCTAGCAGATCCCTGTGAAACAACAATGCAATATTGAAATTTCTATTCATGACCAAGGTGGGATGTCCACATGTCAGCTCATAGGAAAAACAGCTAAATCTTATGATCGACATTTTTTCTTTCACCGATTAACCCTAGCTGTTGAATCTCACTTGATTATCTTGTATCATTGGATGAGCATTGTTTAACCAAAAGATTTAATAACCCATAGCTAAACACCAAAGAAAATGTCCTATACTTTTGCTTTCACCATTTCACTGACACTGTTGATTTTTGAACCTATTAATTCTTCAATGTTGATCCTCATGGGTGTTTTTACCCTATAAAGGTATGGACTTGCTACCTAGCCCTTTATGACTTGTCATGTTGTCCTATTAGTGAGATATGTAGGGTTCAAGCCCAAACAAATTTGACAGCCTGACTCCAAATCAATTTTCCTACAACTACGAAGATAATGAAGGCCCCCTGGTGAACCAGCTATGAGTTCTTGAGCACTACAACACCGAGCTGGGTATGCATAGCAAAAATATTGTGATTCAAGGTCTATGATTTGATGCTAAATAGGGAATTATAGGAAATTTCAAGTCCCTCAAATAGGGAGAAGATTTGCAAAGGAGATCTGATCCTTCCAACCAAATCAAAGAGTAATAAAACCTGCAACAAACTTAAATGACCTCCTTTTACATTGGAGCTCAATTTAGATAAGCACATGTCTAATTTAATGATTTTAATTGTTTATCATGGACAAACATGTGATTCTGCTGCTTTCTATGCAGGATTATAATAGCATGATTAAATTATCTAGAACTCTTACACATGGCAGTTAATACTTAATAGGACAATTGTAAGCTGCTTGGTGCTGACTTGAACATCTCTTGGAGCAATGCATGGCTGAGTCACCTGAGACTTGGAATAACTGATTGCTTGAGACCATTTAATGACAAAGCACAACTAAGAGGCAAAATTAAATTCATTGGACATATTTAAGTGCTATGATGTCTATTCCAATCTGATTTAATTCTATTGAGGTATTTACTCTTAGTTCGTGAAGGACCCTGCAAATTCCATCTAGAAAGGACTGGTGACACGATGGATGCCTATAGATGAAAGGTCTAGTTTTTGGTTGAAATGCAAGTAGCTAGAGAAGTAAATGAAATCTGACTAAGCACATGCTTTTGCCAGAATTCAAGAGAGTGATAATTTGATTAAGTATGAGTCACCTTCTAGCCTTCATTGGGCATCAATGTAAGTCATGTTGTAGCAAAGACAAAGCGTGCATACTTGTATAACATCATCCTCTATTCTGAAAAGACATGCAATTTGAGGAATTAAATGCAGTCACATTCCCAGAAGGAGCCTTGATTGGATTTTCTGGGAACCAAATTTGAAAGAAATTTGTTGTCCCTCTGGGAGTCTGAAAACTTGACAAATAAACTTACTACATTCTGTAAAACTAGAAATCTATATTTATCAGACTCCTTATCATTATAAAGTTTAAAAGTTGGTTGGTTGCAAGATGTATGCAATTTAATTTTGCAATCAGATTGTTAGTATGAGTTTCTTTGGCAAGGATATCCGTCAAGCTGACCCACGATAATCAGACTAAGTTTACTAGATTTGTAGGAATTCATGATTTGATGTGTATATACATGATTGGATGTTTATGCTTGTACAGATGTTACCTTGATGTCGTTGGGATGACATATATTCTGCTACTGCCATTTTATCACATTTGCTTAGGGCATATTTATGAGATATTCTAGAGTGGATCTATGGAGTTTTATGTTACTAATTATCATGTGTGCAATTATGCTCACTTGGCATGATGAAATGAATAAAAAGTTTAATTCATTTTGTATTAGAGTTCTGGTTGAGAATATGATGTACTATTCATTTTTGTAAATGCACTTGAGGCACATGTATTGATATGCAAGTAATATGATGTTATGATAAAAAAAGAAAAGAAAAGAAAATATTAGAGCATATTTTACCATATTTTTATGAGATATTAATGGCCAAGTTAAGGGGTCATTAATGTCTTGTCTACCTAACAAAAAACTGGCATGTGTAGTGACTTAAGTTACCAGATCCGCCTACAGATTGGCCGGATCTAGGTTTGGTTCGAACCAGATCCATGATCTGATCCAATTCGCCTGTGGATACGGTCTTGATCCAGCAAAATGGGGTTGGGTTCATTTGGGATGAACCCGGGTAGCATGTGGGGGAACCCAAGCGAATCTGTCCATATTTCTTCTTTTCTTTTCTTTTTTTCAAAATTTCCACCTTTGGAGGTCTTAATTTAGGCTTGGTGACAGGGGCTCCGCCCCTCAATCCCGCCCTGTATTGCGACAAGGAACACATCAAGGGCACTGCCCCTCAACCCCACAATGGGCACTGCCCCCAAATCCCCACAATGGCCACCACCCCTTGACCCTGCTAGGGGCACCACCCCCAGACCCCCATGAAGTTGTGGGATATGCAGCTAGAGCAAACTGACTTGGATGCTTCCACTTTCCAACATGTTACACATGAGTTTGAAAAGTGAGCATGCTTTTTGTGCGAGTGGCAGTGACACTTATGGTGATTCTACAAATGTTCCTACATCATCTAATGTCAATGATTATGCTGGTGTTGATGATTTAGAAAATCCTTATGATGCTGAAAATTGATTGTTGAACTTGAAGTTTGAATAATGGATATTTTATAATATTTATCATTTATGTTTTAAAATGACATTAGAGTTGATGGTGGTTTTGTTGATAATATTATGCTATGTGGTATTCTAAACTTAATTCATATATATATATTGTTGAACTTGAAGTTTGAATAATGGATATTTTATTATATTTATCATTTATGTTTTAAAATGACATTAGAGTTGTTGGTGGTTTTGTTGATAATATTATGCTGTGGTATTCTAAACTTAATTCATGTTTTTAGTCTGCATATATATATATATATATATATGCTTTTTGTACAGAGTTCGGACAAACCCAACCACAATTTTTTTTGTCAGATCCACAAACCCAAACTAGGATCCATACCAAAACCGGCACTTTTTATGATTCTACAAATGTTCCTACATCATCTAATGCCAATGATGATGCTGGTGTTGATGATTTAGAAAATCCTTATGACGCTGAAAATTGATTGTTGAACTTGAAGTTTGAATAATGGATATTTTATAAAATTTATCATTTATGTTTTAAAATGACATTAGAGTTTATGGCAGTTTTGTTGATAATATTATGCTATGTGGTATCCTAAATTCATGTTTTTAATCTACACACACACACACACACACACATATATATGATTTGTACATGCTTTTTGTATGGAGTCCAGACGAACCCAAAATGAACCCAGCCCCAATTTTTTTTGCCAGATCTACAAACCCGAACCAGGATCCATACCAGAACCGACAACTTAGGTAGTGACTATTACAATCAAGATCTCATGACACCATCTAGAAAATATATTTAGAACTTATCCCTAGCTTGGAGGCTCAAGTGATAAATTGAATCAATATTAAAGGTCACATTTGTCAAGGCACATTTGACAAAATTCATGTCAGAATCAAGGGAAGTTCTCAAGCATACTGGAGGCCTGCAATTCGGTTATAAATTGTTAAAACAAGTATGCTCTTGTGCAGTGCTCTATTAAGAGTCATGATGACCACATAATTGTTTAAATCACAGGAACTCTAAGATTCATGAAGCAAGGATAGTGCAGGACTTCTTAAATTTATGTAATTTCAGGATATGCATGTGGCAACTTCTTAGAGGCTGTTAGAATATCACAGCTATCACAAGACAGCCTCTCGCATAGTGGCATCCAGGCTCCTACTAGCCACTCTGTACACAACTATAATGACTCTCAGGATGTACAAGAGAAAATATCAGTAGAGGAGAAAGAATTCTTCTTTGTACCTCCTTTGTCATGCGGATGTCCCTTGTAGATGTCAGACAAATGTCTTAAACATGGTAGAAATGATATTATGTTATATGTCTCTGTATCCATTAATATCAGGGTTAATAAGTTATAATATTCAGGAAGTTTTCCTGTATCTACTATTTTGAATGTTTCCTATGACGAAAACAATACATATCATAACTGCTTGTGCCATCCCTGTCTAATATGATCACAGAAGACAGGAAAAACATGCTAGCATTGGATTGACTTTGGGCTCACTGCATGTTAAGGCATCGTATAATATGTGCTTTTTTTCAAGACCAAGTAAAGAGTACGTCAGGGTTCTTGTTGTCTACAGATGGGGTGCTTTAAACAGTCTTGCCCAAGCTTTCTCCAATATTATCTGCATGCATGAAATGCATCACCTTTAAATTCAGCAAGTGATAGGAAAAAGCTTATAAAGACAATATGTAGTACATGGAAAACATAGTTAGCTTGTTCTCTAGTTCCTTTTTCTGCTAGCAGCTTCATCATTTTCTAAATGAAAGATTATTGCATGACATTTGACAATAATCCAGTTTGCTGTTTTTTGGACTCAAACAAAGTGGTCTAATGCACTTGCTGCCAGATAATTAACAACAAATATAAACTTGAGACTTATCAGTGGAGAATCAGCAAGTCAGTGAAAAGGTGGATAACATGAGAGATGGTAGCAGAGCCAAGAAAACATAGCTTAGTTTGTTGCAGCCAAGCAGCTCTTATGCATGATCAAGACACCTTCAGTTTCTGATAATGTTCTATGCACTATCACATTAGTGAACCTACTCATCATGCTCTTATTTTATGAGTTTATATTATCTCTACTTCCTGAAAATGGATATTGCAGATACATCACCCTGTCGTTAAATGGCAAAGTGATGGATTGCCTGACTACAAAGTTCATAGTTCCATCCTTGCTAGCAATCTACCACATAAATTTGCACGCCTTCAATTCCAGGCATATTATGGTATCAGTATATTATAGGGACGCCATTCAAATCAGGGTAGGTGGGTAAATGGGTACATGGTATGTTTGGTAAAATGGTACATGTAGACACCTAAAATTGATCATTACATTTGATCAATTTTACCCTAATTCATATTATTACCGATCCTCTATATTAATTAAATAATAATTTATTGTTTAATTAATATTCCCTACTCTATTTTCATCTTAATCCATTTTCTCCTATTTTCCTATGTCTTAGACTAAGGTTAATTATTTACTCATCCTTACCTCTCACCCCTTTTCTTCCAAATTAATTAAATAAATAAATTTCCATCTCCCAAGTGTCACATCCTCCACCTTTTCCCATTACCCCTTAATCTCCACCTAATTCACCCCCTTAATCATGTGCACACACCTAATCCTTCTCACCCACCTTGTCCTCTCTCTCATCAATTTCTCCCCTTTTGGAAAAGACCCCATGTCCTTGGAGACATCAGTCTTGCTTCCAAAAGTACCCAAAAGGAATTCTGAATTCCTTTATTCCCCTCACTTGCCCCCTTGGACAAGAATTGCCTTTATGGCAAATCTTCCAAGGTACCATCCAAGTACGCTCATTCCTCTCAACTCCTCTCATTGTGCCACTTGGCACCATCTCATGCCTTGAGAGAATCCCATCAATCCTAACCCTAATCCCCAAATCTAATCCTAAGCCTCCATTTCATTTCTCAAAATCTATAAAACCTCCAACACTTGGCCATTTTTAAAAAGTATCACACACATTTTCATGAAAGCGCCATTATGCTGCCGAAATTTCAAGTGAGCACACATCAAATTGATCATTTAGGCAAATCGCACACAACAAGGAGTCTAGCATAGTTCGTTTGTGTTGAATTTCATGCTTGTTTGGACTTTCTTTGCCTTATCCAAGCGTTTGCCTGTTATTGTGTTTATTCGATTTTTATAGCAATTATCATTCTCTTGAGCACAATTTTCTTGCACACAATACACATAAAAATTAATATTAATATGGACTTTCATGAATGGTGATTTATAAATGAATATAAAAAATTTCCTCTTCACTGTCCTCTACTACAAGATAATTTTGTATAGAAATTTATGCTGCCCAAACTTGCAATTTCATTATGATCCTCCTCCCCTAATTCTTAAAATCTTGCTAAATTGTTTTGCACACTCCCCAAATTTTTGTTGCATAATGTGAAGTCCAACAATCAAATTGGCTGCCTCTTCACATTCTTTTTCCTATGCTGCTCTACACATTCAAATGAGATTGATAATTTGTATCATTATGTATGATGAACTCATACTTTTTGTTGTTGAATAATAAAGATTTGTGCCTACCTTTCCCGTGGATGTAGCCGTATAGGCGAACCACGTAATCTCGGTGTTAATCTTTTGTGTGTGTGTTTTGTTTTATCTGCAAGACTACAACTATTTGTTGAAATTTATTTTTGTATTTTTTTATTATGCTCTTTGGTATCAACAATTGGTATCAGAGCGAAGGAGAAGTTGTGGAGAAATGCAGTAGAGATGGAAGAGGCGGATAAGTGGAGAATTGAAAAATTCTTTGGTCAGAAGTTGGGGATATGGAAGCTACAATTACGAATTCTCCTAATCCAAAAAGATTTCTCAATCGTGTTAGAGGGAAAGTCAAAGAAGCTCAAAAAAATGTTCAATGAGGATTGGGATATTTTGGACAAGCAGGCTACAACAACTATTATCCTTTCCCTATCCAGCAATGCCTTATTCAATGTTGCAATGGAGAAGACAACAAAGGATATATGGGATCGGATGTGCGAAACGTATGAGAGAGCTTCAGCAACTAATAGGGTTTACTTATGAAGAAATTGTTTAATTTGAAGATGAAGGCAGTAGTGTTTCCAATCATTTGAATGAATTCAATACCATAATCAGCCAACTAATTTTTGTTGATATTAATTTTGAAGAAGAAATCAGAGCCATCTTGCTTTTGTGCTCTTTCCCTGATAGTTGGGAAGGAGTGGTTATGACAATTAGTAACTAAATATCCAGAAGAAAAGGATCCAATAACAAGGAAGGCATGTTAAAATTTGATGATGATGCTGCAACTTTTTTCAACGAAGATATGAGAAGAAAACATCAAGGTACCTCACCCAAAGAGGCTTTGGTTTTCAGCAATAGGGGGAGATCACAAGAAAGGGCAAGACATAATCATAGTGGAAGATCGAAGTCCAACAGGAGATCGAAGTCAAGAGGCACAAGTAGTGGTTGTTGGTATTGTGGCAAGCAAGGCCACATCAAAAAGAATTGCTGGTCATTTAAGAAGGCTGAAAATCAGCCAAAGGAAAATGAAGTAAATCCTACATATGAAGAGAATGCAGGTGCTCTTGTTTTGTCCATTGTTGAAGCTGCAATAAGTGTGTGGGTGTTGGATTCCAGAGCTTCTTTCCATGCTACATCATGCCGAGAGTTCTTCAAAACCTATCAAGAGGGAAACTTTGGTAAGGTTAATCTTAGTGATAATGAACCTTGTAAGATTGTTGGCAAAGGAGATGTCTTATTGAAATTAAAAAATGGAAATAGTTGGCTGCTACGAGATGTTAAACACATTCCACAACTCAAAAAGAACTTGAATTTTGCAAGACAGCCAGATGCTCAAGGTTGTAGCATCACTTTTCAATCAAGCACATGGAAGGTGACAAAGGGATCCTTGGTGATTGCTAGAGGCAGCAAATCAGGCACTTTGTATGTGCTAGAGAGACACGTTGAAGTGGGAGCTGTGATTCCAATTGTGGACAGTGGCTCGAAGATTTGGCACAAGAGGCTCAGTCATATGAGCAGAAGGGGCCTTGAGATTTGCATAAAAGAGGTCAATTCCCAGGCCTAAATTTAGTTGATTTGGAGTTGTGTGAGCATTGTATCTATGGAAAACAAAGTAGTATCAGGTTCTCTACCAAAGGACACGACACGAAGACAAGGCCATTGGAGCTCGTGCACTCGGATGTTTTTATTCCCACAGAGATTACGTCAATTGGTGGGTCTAATTTCTTTATTACTTTTGTAGATGAATGCACAAGAAAAGTTTGGATTTATACACTAAAATGAAAAATCTGAAGTCTTTAGCATATTTAAAAAATTTAAAGCACTCATAGAAAATCAAACTGGCAATAAAATCAAATGCTTAAAAATAGATAATGCTGGAGAGTTTTGTTCATTAGAATTTGATCAGTTTTGTGCAAAAAACGGTACTCAAAGAATCAAAATTGTTCCTTTCACTCACGAAAATGGTGCAATAGAGAGGTTGAATAGAACAATCTTGGAGACGGCTCGTAGTATGCTCTCCAACGCTAGTTTGGAAAACAATTTTGGGTAGAGGTTGTTAATACAGTTGTTTATTTGATTAACAGAGCTCCATCTTCTCGATTGGATTTTGATATTCCAAAAGAGAAGTGGTTGGGATGCAGAATTTCTTATAGTCATTTGTGGGTGTTTGGATGAGAGGCCTTTGTTCATATTCCTTAGGAAAAACGAATGAAACTTGATGTCAAGTCTAAGAGATGCATTTTTGTTGGATATGGAAATGAGCAATATGGCTGTAGGTTGTGGGATCTGATTGCCAAACAAGTAACTAGAAGCCGAGATGTAATTTTCAACGAAAAACTGATGCCAAGTTTGTTGGAATGGGGGAAGTCTGCTAAAGAATATGTGTCATTGGATGATATCTTCAATGGCCATTTCCAAACTCTACCACAATCAATAGTAAATCCTCCAACGCCATGTTTTGAGGAATGCATGCGAGGGTCATGGGTTGTTGTGCAGCATCCATTACATGGTCGGCAGGGTCAACACGTCTCTCATACTCCAATGTAGCATAATTCACATCGCCCTCCTTACACTTCTCCATCCTCTGCACATAGTATCTCAAATAGAACACGACCTTTTGAACATGCTAGAAGGTCTTTTTTTATGCAACAACAGGGAGTGGAGGTGAGTTGTTCTAGACCACCACAACTTCCTTGTCAATCGCTCTCTTCATTAACTTTGCCGCCCCTTACACCTTTCTCCACCTTTGTGCAAGGCACTTCACTTTATACGCCGATTGTAGGAAGTGCTAAGAGGTCTAATCTTCCACAAGTATTAAGTGAGCAGCCTCATTATATGCACCCCTTTCTATACCTCTGTCACAGCATATGGATGAGCCACTAAACAAATTAGAATTGCGGCCTCTTTCAAGTCTATTGCCTCAATCACAGTCCATTCTTCTAGACATTGACCAACAATATTCTTTCACTGGTGCATAGGAACAAGGAAATACACAGGAGTTGCATGAACAAGATAATATGCAAGTGCAAATTCCTCAGTTGAGGAGGTCTACCAGGGAGCATAGAGCTCCGTCAAAATTTGATGATTTTATTCATCATTTATTAATCTCTAATCAAGCTAAACTTGCAACATTTGACCAAGCTTGTAATGATAGAGATTGCACAAAATGGATGGAGGCTATGAGTGAAGAGATGGATTCGTTGATGACAAATCAGACTTGGGATTTGGTTCCTCTTCCACGCAACTGAAAAGCTTTGAAAAATAGGTTGAGTATATAGGTCAGGATAGTAACCAAGAAGCAAGAAGAATAACCTATACACCCACAACAAGAGGATGAAAGGACGAGATATCACACTAATTATATTGTCCTAGATCCTACCATCCATCATGACATGTCTTTTGAGGAGTATTATGATATGAAAATAAGAAATGGAAGGAGGAGAAGGTGTAGAGAGCAGGAGCCAAAAGAATCATTCTTGAAAGAGGGAGAACCCAAGATGATGGAACCCGAAATAGTAAGGGACACATCTGTCATGCCCTCAAAATTGCAACAAAAAGAAAAAATATATAAACATTAACAATATAATATTATTATTATAATAATATAAATATATATATATATAACTAATATAAAAATATATATAATACATCAACTACAAAATATATATATACATAAAAAGAGGATAAACAGCGATACACTGATAGCAGTTTGATTAAGTATGAAATAGCAATTAAATCCTCAGAATTACATTTATGAAGGCAGTGGTTCATAAGGCTGACTCCCTAATGTTTGAAAGATATTGTGATGTCCCCACTCTAGTCAGTCACCTGATCCAGTGTGTTAGCCCTTTTCTTGGACCCTTGTGGGCTAACTGGATTGGTTAGAGGGTCAGTGGTACCTTCTGGAGAGTTCAGTCGATTTCATTTTCTGAGATCGTGGATAGGCTCATTGCAGGCCTTGGCAGTATAGGAGTTTCTTTGCTTCTAACGGCACTGAATTCTGTTGAGAATTGAGGGAGATAGGCTTACTTAAGTGATTTAAGTTAATTTTTAACTTAAACTCTTTTTATAAAGTCAAATTGACTTTATAATTCTTATATCACTTAAATAAAGTCTAAAGTGAATATTTTAAGTTATATCTTTTAATCACTTAAAGGAGGCGCCAAAAATCAAAGAGTAGACTATGGAAAGTGACTTAAGTTTATTTCCATAAATTTAAATGATCTAAAACCCTAAAATGTACGGCCTTCTTAGGTTTATACCTCCTTTGCTTTATAAGGGATTTGGGCAATGATAAAATCATCTTTTTGAATATTTCAACTTTGCCTTGGAGGTTTTTTTCCCTTGCTTTCAGCCTGTGATCAGGTTTGCAGCAAATCCACCATTGGAGAACGAAATCTCTTCAGTGTGAGCACTTGTGAGGTTGTGAGAGATCAGCTGAATTAGTGCAGATTGAGAGAGCTTCATTTCAAAAGTTCTGCAGTGCTTCAACAAATTTTTGTAGTGTTCTTCATCAGAAACAGAGGGTTTATTGGTTGGTGTTCTTCCTTCACCATGGCAGGCTTCATGGCTGTTTGGGTGCACCATCACAGATGGTTTCTGGTTCTTTTTGGTTTGAAAGTGCGTGGCACTTGCAAAGAAGGTTTTTTTTGGCTTTTTGGAGAAACGTCTTCTTTCTGAGGATCTCTCTTCATGAACTTGGGCGCCCTATCTGTACTTCTCTGTGGTTTCAGTTTCAGATTAAACTTTGCAATCTGTAACGTTCTACTCCAGTTTTCGTCAGTTCTTCACTATTTTGATCGGAATTTTTATATAAAAAATCTGAAGGCTTTCGGGTATGTTTGTATGTTTTAAATCCATTGTTGATGCTAATAAACACCTTCTGTAATTTCAGTTTGATTAGATTTGCTCAAGTTTTCATTCTGTGAGCTTTTATATGATGCGCCCCTTCTCTTCTGTCTACAAAATTTCTCTAAAAAACTCAAAAACAGAAATAGACTTAACAAAAAGACAGGGGTTTGAGCAGTGAGCTAGCAAGGCTCATCACAATGGTATCAGAGCTCTGATCCTGCCAGCTTGTGGGGTTTGAAAAAATTTATGAAGTCACACCAGGAGGGTTTTAACAAGTTCTACTCTCGTGGGGGCCCTAGAAATCAAAGAGGTGATCATAATCCTTTTCCACCATTTCCATTTGACGAACAGGAGGAGGAAATAGACTTGGATAATATGGCTAATAGGGAAGGAGAAAGTTCTCACATGAACAAAGAGGATATAGAAGCTAGAGATGTGTTAAGAGGTATGGTTGCAGGTCAAGAACAGGTAGCGAATATTCTCCAGCAACTCAGCACAAATGTAGAGAACTTAACACTTCAGAGAGGCCAGCATCCAGGGCATGATCATGAGGGCAGTATCCATGGCGCACCTCATAGACCTATTGTTCCAGCTCGCACTTTTAATAGAGCAACATGTCCTACCTTCACCAAGAATGATACTGAGGATGAGGAGGAGGTTGAACAGGGTGGTGAGATTAACTTTGCAGATAACATCATGGTTATGCATGATGAATGGGATGCATTGCCACCTAGAGTTAAGGAGCACCTTAACTTTGATAGATTCATGAGCCAGAGGAGAGAACATAACAGAAATAGGAATGACAGGAGGCCTAGGTACAAGCACAGTGATCTTAGACAGGCTACCAATAAACTCACCTTGGCGAACTATGATGGCAGTGGAAGAGTTACAGCACGTGCTTGGATCGACAAGTTAGATACATTCTTGACTCTACATCCCATGCCCGAGGAAGATGCTATTCGATTTGTAGCACTTCACCTTCATGGTGTAGCTCATGATTGGTGGATTCATGGCATGGCTACTCTTCACCATGATCAGATTACTTCATACCAGGAGTTCACAGATAGACTAGTAGCGAGGTTTGACAAATGTGATCCTGAGCTATTTTTCAGAGACCTAGCACAGCTGAAATAGCTAGGTAGTTTGGAGTCATATATTGGAGAGTTTCAGAAATTGTCAGTTATGGTTACAGGGATTTCTGAGAGGAGGTTGATACTCTTCATTGAGGGACTTTTCGAGCCTATGAAAGGATGGATCAAGGCATTTGATCCCCCTACATTACAAGAAACCATGAGGAAAGCTCGCAGCATGGAGCTCACTACTCCTCGAAAGCAATTTGGCACCAAACCTTCTACTTCTTACAATGAACATAAATCTGATCCGAAAAAAGCTGATAATGCTGATCTTAAGAAGAAATATACAGCACCTTTGGATCGAGAAACCATGAATGATCTTCGTAGGAGGAGACTTTGTTTTTACTGCAAGGGCCCTTATGAACAAAATCATGATTGCCCCCTCAAACCTAAAGGGGAAAACAGGAACATGGAGTGGTTTTATGAGGTAGAAGAAGTGACTGATTTTTCTGATCAGCAAGCTCCAATTTATGATACAGATGGAGAAGAATCAGAAGATGAGGCTGAAATTGTAGTAGAAACTGAGTTAAAGGAGGCTCATTTATCCAGCATGCAGAGAAAGGGATCTTTTAGACTCCGTGGGGTTTTGGCTGGTCAAAGAGTCATATCTCTTTTAGATATAGGTGCAACTCACAATTTTATTGACTCACGTTTAGTGGAGAAAAGAGGAATTCAAACTCAGCAGTTTGAAGGCATTCGAGTCAAGGTTGCTGATGGATACACTCTCACCTGCGAGAGGATGATTCCAGACTTGCCTTTGAAACTCAATAACTATGAGTTTAAGGCAGATTTTTATGTTGTGAACATGGGAGGAACTGATATAGTTCTCGGCATGAAGTGGCTTCATGCTATAGGAGAGTTCACACTTAATTTGAATGACATGGAGATGAAATTTAAAGTTGATGGCACAAACCATGTTCTAAAAGCTATCAAGGACAGCAATGTGAAAGAAATTTCACTCAAAAGAATGGAACGTTTGGTTCGTCATGACATGGTAGATTGGGTAGCTGAATGCAAGTTAATGCCTTCATAGTTGGATCAACAAGCTTCTTCTTACCATCCAGATGTACAGGAACTCACAACCAAACATACCAAGGTTTTCAGTACAATCCCACCAGGTAGACCTCCTGATAGAGGTATTGAGCATATCATAGAGTTGGATAAGGGCACGAAACCTATCATGATCACTCCTTATCGGCACCCCAAATGCTTGAAAGATGAAATTGAGAAGACCATCAAAGAACTTTTGGCTATGGGGCACATTAGGCCGAGTAAGTCACCCTTTGCTTCATCAATTGTTTTGGTGAAGAAAAAGGATGGTACACTCAGAATGTGTATTGATTATAGAATGCTTAACCGGAGAACTATAAAGAACAGATATCCTATACCGCGGATTGATGAGTTGATAGATGAGCTTCATGGAGCTTGCTACTTCTCAAAGATTGATTTGAGGACAGGTTATCATCAGATCAAAGTTTGAGAGGAGGACATAGAGAAAACCACATTCAGATGTCACTGTGGACACTTTGATTTCTTGGTTATGCCTTTCGGTTTAACCAATGCTCTAGCCACATTTTAGTCCACTATGAACAGGGTTTTCCATCCTCAACTGAGGAAACATGTGTTGGTGTTCTTCGATGACATTCTAGTATACAACAGATCATGGGAAGAACACATGGTTCACCTAAATGAGGTTTTGAGCATACTTGACAGGGAGTCCTTGTACGCCAAGGAGTCCAAGTGTGCATTGGGCATGGCCGAGCTTTTGTATTTGGGTCACATTATTAGTAGTGAGGGAGTTAGCATGGATCCAAAGAAGGTTCGAGCTATCATTGATTGGCCTACACCTGAGACATTGACACAGCTCAGGGGATTTGTCGGATTGTGTGCCTTCTATCGTCGGTTCGTTAGTGGATCTTGCGGCATGCTGCGCCACTAACTGATTTGACTAAGAAGGGTGCATTTGTGTGGACACCATTAGCACAGGCGTGCTTTGAGAAGTTCAAACTTCCCATGACTTCATGTCCAGTGTTGGCTTTGCCGGATTTCACCAAACCCTTTGAGTTACATTGTGATGCCAGCGGTGTGGGAATTGGTGCAGTCATTATGCAGGATCGTCATCTAGAGCTTTTGAGAGCAGGAAGCTGAGAGGTCCTGAGAGGAGCTTTAGCATCTATGATAAGGAGATGTTGGCCATCATGCATGCCATGGCTAAATTTAGGCAATACTTGATTGGTAGTAAATTTTGTGTTAAAACCGATCATAATAGTCTAAAACATTTCCTTGGACAGCGGGATTTAAATGAAAGACAACAGAAATGGGTCAGCAAACTTCAATCCTATGATTTTGACATCTCCTATGTCAAGGGTACTCAGAATGTAGTTGCTGATGCATTATCTTGCCGTCCTCGCTTGAGCTCCATTACACAGATTTCAAAGGACTGGAGACATATGATTGTAGTTGAGTATGCTAAGAACCCGTGGGCTTCTAGTATAGTGGATGGAACAGTACAGGATGCCAGATACTCACTTGTAGATGATCTTATCATTTACAAAGGGAGGATATTTCTAGTTCCAGGTTCAAAGATGAGGAACCAAGTTTTAAGATCATTTCATGATGCACCTATGGCAGGACATCCCGGGTACTTTAAGACCTATAGGCAGGTACGGGAAAGATTCTCTTGGAAGGGTCTCAAATCCTTTGTTCTCCAGTATGTCAGGGAATGCCTTGTTTGTCAGCAGAACAAGCAAGAACACACATACCCTGCAGGATTACTCCAGCCGTTTCCTATACCTGAGAGGAAGTGGGAATGCTTGTCAATGGACTTCATTATGGGCTTGCCGAAAGCTCAAGGGAAAGACAACATTTTTGTGGTGGTAGATCGATTGACGAAGTATGCTCATTTCTTCTCAATCACTACTATGCACACAGCTATTCAAGTGGCGGATTTGTTCTTTCGTGAGGTATTCAGGTTGCATGGTTTGCCTCGGAGTATAGTCAGTGACAAGGACAACAAGTTTATGAGTAACTTCTGGCAAGAGTTATTCAAGCTATGCAGAACAGAACTCACTCCGAGTACTAGCTACCACCCACAGACAAATGGGCAGACGGAGATAGTCAACAAATGGGTGGAGGGATACTTGCGGAATTACAGTTCAGGGCAGCAAAAGGCATGGGTGAGATGGTTATACCTTTGTGAGTATTGCTACAATACCACTCATCTCATGAGCATTCAGATGACCCTTTATCGAGCCTTATATGGATATGATGCTCTGAGCTTTCTAGACTTGTTACTGAGTGACAGTAGAGTACCTAGTGTTGGTGATCTATTACAGGAGAACCAAGATATTATGAGGACACTCAGAGAAAATATACAGAAAGCTCAGAATCAGCAAAAGCAATATGCTGATCAGAGGCGAGTGGATCGATCTTTTGAGATCGATGATTTGGTGTATTTGATGCTCCAGCCTTATAGACAGTCCACCCTTCGTAAGAAGGGCGCAAAGAAACTTAAGTCACGATACTATGGACCATTCAGAGTTGTCAGACGGGTCGGTGAAGTGGCATATGAGTTAGATCTTCTGATGGACAGCAAGGTTCACAATGTGTTCCATGTTTCACGCCTCAAAAAGGCTTTGGGACCACATGTGACTCCTATTGATTTACCACCCCTGGATGATGAGGGGAAGTTGATATTGATTCCTGAGGCCATTATGGATTCCAGAGAGCATCATCTTCGAAGGCGGGTTATCAGGGAATACTTGGTAAAGTGGAAAGATCTACCAGCAGAGGATGCGACTTGGGACGGTGACAGTGTTTTACAACATCCAGCTTTGAGTTTGCTTGCGGACAAGCAAATTCGGGGAGGGCGGACTATGATGTCCCCACTCTAGTCAGTCACCTGATGCAGTGTGTTAGCCCTTTTCTTGGACCCTTGTGGGCTAACCGGATTGGTTAGAGGGTCAGTGGTACCTTCTGGAGAGTTCGGTCGATTTCATTTTCTGAGATCGTGGATAGGCTCATTGCAGGCCTTGGCAGTACACGAGTTTCTTTGCTTCTGACGGCATTGAATTCTGTTGAGAATTGAGGGAGATAGGCTTACTTAAGTGATTTAAGTTAATTTTTAACTTAAAGTCTTTTTATAAAGTCAAATTGACTTTATAATTCTTATATCAATTAAATAAAGTCTAAAGTGAATATTTTAAGTTATATCTTTTAATCACTTAAAGGAGGCGCCAAAAATCAAAGAGTAGACTATGGAAAGTGACTTAAGTTATTTCCATAAATTTAAATGATCTAAAACCCTAAAATGTACGGCCTTCTTAGGTTTTTACCTCCTTTGCTTTATAAGGGATTTGGGCAATGAGAAACTCATCTTTTTGAATATTTCAACTTTGCCTTGGAGGTTTTTTTCCCTTGCTTTCAACCTGTGATCAGGTTTGCAGCAAATCCACCATTGGAGAACGAAATCTTTTCAGTGTGAGCACTTGTGAGGTTGTGAGAGATCAGCTGAATTAATGCAGATTGAGAGAGCTTCATTTCAAAAGTTCTACAGTACTTCAACAGATTTTTGTAGTGTTCTTCATCAGAAACAGAGGGTTTATTGGTTGGTGTTCTTCCTTCACCATGGCAGGCTTCATGGCTGTTTGGGCGCACCATCAGAGATGGTTTATGGTTCTTTTTGTTTGAAAGGGCGTGGCACTTGCAAAGAAGGTTTTTTTGGCTTTTTGGAGAAACGTCTTCTTTCTGAGGATCTCTCTTCATGAACTTGGGCGCCCTATCTGTACTTCTCTGTGGTTTCAGTTTCAGATTAAACTTTGCAATCTGTAACGTTCTACTCTAGTTTTCGTCAGTTCTTCACTATTTTGATCGGAATTTTTATATAAAAAATTTGGAGGCTTTCGGGTATGTTTGTATGTTTTAAATCCATTGTTGATGCTAATAAACACCTTCTGCAATTTCAGTTTGATTAGATTTGCTCAAGTTTTCATTCTGTGAGCTTTTATATGATGTGCCCCTTCTCTTCTGTCTACAAAATTTCTCTAAAAAACTCAAAAACACAAATAGACTTAACAAAAAGACAGGGGTTTGAGCGGTGAGCTAGCAAGGCTCATCACAGATATTAACAATGCAAACCGATACTATTTATGTGGCCGACTTCCTAGTTTTAAACGCTCCCACATAAGGACAAAGCCACCTCATTCAAAGGATGTCACGAGAGGTGTATAGCAGTAAAGAGTTGTCTCCTTTTACAAAAGATGTGCCCATTCATGAAGTCATTGCTCTTGAGAAAGGGATAAATAGAGGTTGTGAAATGTTGGGGCCATGGGGGGTAAAAATATAAGCATCAGAAAGGAAAATGGAGATTAGCAGATTTATTCATGAGAAATGTATGAGAAAATCAAGGAATACAAATCAAGGAGAAATCTGAATAAAAGAGCAAATCATGGAGAAAGAATAAATAAGAAATCTGGAATATATTTCTGAGTATTGTAGCAAATATAATCAGAAGATGGAATATCCTTACATGGATATAAATAAGTTCATATAAATTGATTATTGAAAATCAATTAGAAATGAATGTGTGTGTGTGTGTGTGTGTTATTCACAATTATGCAATAATGATTGCTTGCAGCAATTATTAAGTTTTATAAGTAATTATGATTCTTTAAAAATGAATAGATTATTTGTGTACATCTTTATCCTATAATCAATCAAACATAAGGTTGGAGTAAGCAAGTTAGGGAGATGCAGTCTACGGGCTCTCCCGTGCTAAGTAGGCCACTCCGAGGGTGGAATTGTCTTAGCCTGGATGTTCTTGCCACTTGGGGCCAAGGGGTGGGTTGTCTTAGTTTGGACACTTGTGCTCTTGGGCTTAGATGGGTTGAGTAGTTTACAAGCACTCCTTTCAAGGATTTCCTATCAAGCCAAACTATAACTAGTTGTTAGGATGGATTCAAGGAGTTTCAATCATAAGAGGGGTGGATAAGGCAGCATGGATAGGGAAAGCAAATACAAGTTTATCCGCCAAGTATGCCACCCCGAGGGTGGAATTGTCTTATTTTGGACATTCCTATCGCTTGGGCCAAGGGGTGGATTGTCTTAGTTTGAACGCTCGTGCTCTTGGGCTTGGTATGGATAGCTTCGAGCGAACTTATCATGTTCCTCATCCAAATCCTATTATGATTAAGACTTCCACTATGCATTATGGATAATGTGTAGATAGTTTTGAAATAGTTATGTATCTACATGATTTAAATAGATAAGTCGTTAATGTTGATCATATGAAGTATAGTCCAATGGCATCTAACCTAATTGCAAGATCTAAACCAAGATTTATCTGGCTTAAGACATTTAATTATAAGTTAAAAACCCTAAATACATTATATTTGTGATTATAGAGCAAGATTTAGGGTTATCCAAAATAGGGACATTATAGTTGGTATCAAAGCCTTAATCCTACTAGCCTGCGGAAAAACCGACTTTAACCACCATTCAATTAGAATTAGCTATTTAGCCTTCTTAAGTAGGCCAATAATGCATTTCTATATGCATGCGCCATTCATGTGTATACTTTGTGACTTTGTGTATTCATGTGTATACCTTGTGACTTCGAGTATTCATGTGTATACTTTGTGACCTACATGTATTCATGCGACTATGTGTATACCGTGTATTCATGTATATACTTTGTGACTTACGTATATTCAAGTGTATACTTTGCAACTTACATACTTTGAGACTTGTGTGTACTCATGTGTATACCTTGTGACTTACATGTATTCATGCAACTTACGCATGTACCTTGCAACTTATGTATATTCATATATATACTTTGCGACTTACATGTACTCATGTGTATACTTTGCGACTTACGTGTATTCATGTGTATACTTTGTATTAATGCATAGACTTCATGACTTACGTGTATTTAAGTGCATGCTTCATGTATTCACGTGTATGCTTCCTGATTCATGTCTCACGTGTATTTATGTATATACTTCATGTATTCACGTGTATGCTTCATGCTTTGTGTCCTACATATATTTTTGTGTATACTTCATACTTCATACTTCATGTGTATACTTCATTCACGTGTATGCGTCATGCTTCGTGTCTTACATGTATTTGTATGTATACTTCGTGTACTACGTATATCTATGTGTTTGCTTCATGCCAAGTATGTCTTCAACAAGATTACTCCATATAATTACTTTATGAAAATGTTAAAAACTTTGTATGTCAAAATGCTTCACACTAACAAATTAACTTATCTAACATTGAATTAATGAAGAGTTATAACTATTTAAGTGAGAAGGGGTGAATCCTTCAAGGAATAAATGTAAGGGATGAATCAATTCCTTGACATTCAATAAGCAATCATCACCCATTTATCCCTCAAGAAATCAAGCCATCAAAATATCAAAAGATTTCCCAAAGCAAGAACACAACTATTCTAATAAAGAGTAATTTGTTTTGAACAAGATTAAATGTACAATCAAGTTCATACCACATATGATCTACCTTGTAACCTACAAATTGATCTAGTGAACTTTTCCTTGTGGACCAAATTCACCCCTATGTGTAATATCTAGAGTAGATCATTTCATCCAAGGGTCTTCTTTTCCTAAGCTCTTTTCCTTGATTAGAGTGGCTCTACATTCATGAACTTGATACAAATCAAGCTACAACAAAAATATTACATAATCCCATGCTGAGTTACATTATGGGTCCATAACCCACAAATCCCAGGATCATTCTCACCTTTCAAATATTGTTTAAATAAATCAGGTGAAATAAAACAATACTTCCTCAAGATATGAAGAGGAGTGATAAACTCCAATTGTTTGGAAGACAAGACAAGAATAGGATATTAGGGTAAACCAATAAATCTAAGTCCTATTGTTTACTAGGGATGCTAAACTATTGTACATCTTTTGATTGATTTGATCAATCCCATAAATTTGTACTTAAGTACCAATTACTTATGGGAATGACAGATGTTTGACTAAAACACCATGAGCTCCTCATTAGAAACAAACTTGGCTCAGACTTTGTTTGAATGTTTACACAAAATGAAGCATATCTTATCTAAGGGAAATTATCATTCAAACATCTAGGTCCTTTACATAAATACAAAAGTGATTTTGCACAAAGGAATGGGATCTTGATATTCACAACATTCCTGCATTCCATCATGATTTTAGATTTCAACAAGGGGTAATGAAGGGTTTATATCATTGCCTAGGATCCTTGTGGTGCTGAAATGAGAGAAAACTTGTCTTAAGTGACAAGTCTTGCCAATTTCCAAAGTTCTGGTTTGGTGGTTGAGAGATATTGGGAAATAGCAGTACACAAGACAATAAATTGCCCTCATACTTAAAGGATGATATTAACCTTATTGGCAGTATACTAACAATCACTCCCCAAGGATATCATTGCAATATTAAGTCAGACATAACTAGCTATAGAGTACCACAAAAAAAAGCTAATCACATCCCAAAACAGGAGTGATACAAATCTACAAGGTTGATTAGGGATCTTGGTAACTTAGGGAGCATCTTGGATTATGATTGCTTGCGGACAAGCAATTTTGGGAAGGCGGACTATCATGCCCCCAAAATTGCAACAAAAAGAAAAAACTACATAAACATTAACAATATAATATTATTATAATTATAATAATAATATAATACTATAAATATATATATATATAAGTTATAACTAATATAAAACTATATTTAATACATCAACTACAAAATATATATACATAAATATACTAAAGAGGATGAACAGCGATACACTAACAGCAATTTGATTAAGTATGAAATAGCAATTAAATCTTCAGAATTACATTTACGAAGGCAACAGTTCAGAAGGCAGACTCCCTACTGTTTAAAAGATATTAACAATGCAAACCAATACTGTTTATGTGGCTGACTTCCTAGTTTTAAACGCTCCCACATAAGGACAAAGCCGCCTCATTCAAAGGATGTCACAAGAGGTGTATAACAGTAAAGAGTCATCTCCTTTTACAAAAGATGTGCCCATTCATGGAGTCGCTGCTCTTGAGAAAGGGATAAATAGAGGTTGTGAAAGGATGGGGCCAAGGGGGGAAAAATATAAGCATCAGAAAGGAAAATGGAGATCAGCAGATTTATTCATGAGAAATGTATGAGAAATCAAGGAATAGAAATCAAGGAGAAGTCTGAATAAAAGAGCAGATCATGGAGGGAGAATAAATAAGAAATTTGGAATATATTTCTGAGTTCATATAAATTGATTATTGAAAATCAATTAGAAATGACTATATATATGTTATTCACGATTATGCAATAATGATGCTTGCAGCAATTATTAAGTTTTATAAGTAATTATGATTCTTAAAAATGAATAGATTATTTATGTATTTCTTTATCCTATAATCAATCAAACGTAAAGTTGGAGGAAGCAAGTTAGGGAGATGCAGTTTACGCGCTCTCCCATGCTAAGTAGGCCACTCCGAGGGTGGAATTGTCTTAGTTTAGACATTCCTAGTGCTTGGGACCAACAGGTGGGTTGTCTTAGTTTGGACGCTCATGCTCTTGGGCTTAGATGGGTTGAGTAGTTTACAAGCACCCCTTTCAAGGCTTTCCTATCAAGCCAAAATATAACTAGTTGTTAGGATGGATTCAAAGAGTTTCAACCATAAGAGGGGCGGATAACGCAGCATGGATAGGGAAAGCAGATACAAGTTTATCCTAAGTACATGACCCCGAGGGTGGAATTGTCTTTGTTTGGACATTCCTACTGCTTGGGCCAAGGGGTGGGTTGTCTTAGTTTGGACGCTCGTACTCTTGGGCTTGGTATGGATAGCTTCGAGCGGACTTATCATGTTCCTCATCCAAATCCTATTATGATTAAGACTTCCACTATGCATTATGGATAATGTGTAGATAGTTTTGAAATAGTTATGTATCTACATGATTTAAATAGATAAGTAATTAATGTTGATCATATGAAGTATATTCCAATGCCATCTAACCTAATTGCAGGATCTAAACCAAGATTTATCTAGCTTAAGGCATTTAATTGGTAAGTTAAAAACCCTAATTACATTATATTTGTGATTCTAGGGAAAGATTTAAGGTTATCCAAAAAGGGGACATTACAACAACAGAGACAAATGTACAAGAGGATGTCAAGAAAGAAGTTGTGATAGTGGAGCAAGAAGAAAAAATGAAGTTATCGAACATCATGGAGCAAGAACAAAAGGACCCCAATCATCAAGTTGAAGGCGAAGATCCTTTGTTGATCTCTAACGATTGTGTGTACCAGCAAAAGACTGATGAAGTGAAGGTGGGAAAGACTCCATTTGTTGGGCATGAAGAACTTGAGATGAAGGAAGAGGTGTCAATAATTTCAAGTGTTGTCAAAGAAGCATCCACCCAAGTTTCAGGTATGGAAGTAATTGAACCACGTGATGATGATATTAAAGAAATTAGGTATGCTATTGTGAAGAATGATTCGACTAAGATTGACCCCCATGAGGAGGAATCACAAGTTTATCAAGAAAACCCTAACAAAATTGGAGAGATGAAGGTTATACTATATAGATCAAGGCTTAAGGATCCCTTTATTCAAGATCAAGGACATTCACATGTTATGGTGTGGGACATAAGAGACTGTGCCTTTGATGGAGCTACTCCCATTGTTGGTTGTAGATTCTCCATCCCTTATATGTGGATAGAACAATAGTTAAGTTAGACTATGAGCAAGCACAAGGTATGTGGTGATTTATATTTGACTAACATGTTGACACATCTTCTAGTTGAGATCTCACAGATTTATAGGATGCTTGATGATGATCTGCAACATGATAGAGAGTTGCCCAAAATGGGCCACACAATTTCCAGTTCCTTTTCCTTTTTGGCAATTGTTGACATAAGGGAAGAAAACTTCATGGTGATACACACAGACTACATAGAGGTTAACCAAGAAGCATTTGAGCTCCTTTCCTCCAAGATTGATGAGCTCGTTGATCATGAAAAGGAAACTTAAGGTTTGCACCTGATAGGTCTAGGAGAGGCCAACATGGACACTGAAGGACAATGGATGCATTCACCAAGTTGTCACTTCGTCACACTTGAAGACTTAATATTCAGTTTCCTTGATAGAAACACTGAAAGTAGAGCAAAGAAAGTCAGACTTAAATTGGAGACCCCAAGGGGCATTGCCAGAACCTTGTTAGCTGTAACAGAAAAGCAAATATCTGCAGAAAGTGCAAATGTGAATGCTGATTTAATATCTATAAAGAAGACTATGTCAAATGGAAGCATTACCAACAGTTAATGGGAAATGACAGCTTCTCATGGAGGAAGTGAGTTCTATCTTTGACCGAAGTTGTGAAAAGGCGAGCAGGAAAAAATATTGATTCAATTCTTACAGTCTCCAATGTTGAAGTTGCTGCAGAGCACATCTTAAGAGGAGATTGTTCAAAATCAAAACCCATTATCAATAATTCTGAGTGTGAAGTCATTGTTTCTGTTGTTTTAGATATTTGTACTTCACTTGGAGAATATCAGACCTGGTTAGGATCAAATAATGCTCAATAAAAAGGGTGGTTTAGAGGGTCCTTTGAGGATCAATGTACCAGTTTAGCAAGTGTTGATGAGTTCAATAAAGAGGAGCAAATGCAAGCACAAAGCACAGTAGTGTTGGAAGAAGGTAATGTTCAAGTTGCAGCTATACTTTTCAAGCCAGAAATAATGTATTGGTAATTGAAACATTTGGTGGATTGAGAGTAGCTGGGTTACTTGCTTTTGTATTAGCTTTAGATTTTTCCACTGTGTTGAAGGATCTCATAGATCTAACTCTCTACTCTGCTGATGGTTTATATGGTATATGGAAATTGCCTCAGCGTCGAATAGAAGTAAAGAAAAAAGTTCAACAAGTAGAAGATTCATTTGCAAAGCAGCTAGAAGCAAAAATGCAAGAAGATCTTGTAGAAAAGGAAGACCAAATGGAGATAGTTTACCTGGGGGTGTTTGATGCTAAACGATGGTAAGCAAAATAAAGGTCATTTTGATATTCAAGATTTTATAGCTAATCAAGATGTGTTGTTTGCAGATCCAAGCTACATACAGGATGTGATTTTCTATGATGGCCTCACTATTCCTTGCATCATGTAGATACAACAACTTACTATCAGACAAGATCTTTATATCATGGGTTTAGAGAAAATCAGAAAAAATATGGGAATTGCAGTGGCTACATCCTGTTGAAGAGGTGATTATGGAAACCAACGAATTATATTTAGGAAATATACTTCATTATAAGAATGTTTGGCTTGTCTTGAAAGTACTCAATATCACTCTCCCAAGGTGGTTACCAAATGAGATATCTGCAATTCAAAGTACTGTGGAATACCAGGACTTGAAGAAAACATCTCAAAAAGTGCTACCGTAGCAAATGAAGTTGGTTTTGAAAAGGATTTAGATTTCCTGAAGGAGAATGATAGACTGATGGAAGTGACCGTGGCAGAACTCTATGGTCTGATGAGGAAGGTGAAATTGTCACCAGTTGACCCCAAGCCAGTTCTCACGTTGGCAATGAAAGGTTTTTCACAAAACAAGAGTGCAGATCAGAATTTTGGGAATGCAGAAAGTTGCTTATCAGAAATTATTCCAGATAAAGGAAAGAGAGGTCTAGTTAAAGGTCTACTCATTTCTTCATCAAATGATTTCCAGGTTGTTGCCCCAAGCATGGAAGAAAATAATGACAAGTTACAGAGATCCTTGATGGAAGGTGCAAGCCACAATTGTAAAAAACACACAATTGAATCATATATTGAAAAGGTTAACATACCCATGCAATCACAAATTGACCAGGGATTAATTCAAAAGAAAAAGAAAGTGATGCAAAGTGTAAACAACTCGAAAATGAAAGATGTTGCTCGTGGAATGAGGGTAGTTACATTTTGTGGTGCAAAGATGAAAGCACTTAAAAAAGACTTTGTACTGATTGGATTGATCCGACAATCAATGATGATAGCAAAGAATTCATGAGAGTAAGATGTCCATCACCTGGAGATAAGTTTCCCACCATGCGTGGTCAAAAAGGGATTGTGGGGTTTATGGAAGGGGCAAGAAAATATACCTTTCATAACAGAGGGCGATACTCTAGATGTTAACATCAATCCACATACTTTTCCATTTAGACAGACTTCAGGGCAACTTTTTGAATCTGCCCTTTTGGAAGTGATCTGTTCAAGTAATATTGTTGGTAATGCTACACCTTTTAAAACTATGACCATTGAGCATATCATTGAACAGTTTCACAGGTGTGGTTGTGAACAGTGGGGTGAAGAGTAGATTTATAATGCGCAGACAGCAAGTAAAATGCAATCAAAGATTTTCAGGAGGCCCACTTACTACCAAAGGTTTGTACATATAGTTGAAGATAATTAAAATATTGAAATCTAGGCTCTATGCCCCTTTTTACTCGACAACCTACTACAGATTGAAAACGACATGGAGATTTTAAAACTAGAGATGGATTTTTTATTTCAAGTAAATGTCTACAGGAGGAAGAAATTCTATTAATTTATTTTGACTCCTCCAAGGAGCAGGTTTGGGCTCGTATGTACTCACATTTATCAAGCACACTTATTTTGAGAGGAATGAACAAGCAGAGGGCTAGCAATTACACTAATGGAAGTAGAAATCTAAGGGGTCAACAGGTAGATTTAGATAGCTGTGAATTGAATAGGGTTGAGGGCTTTAATGCTAAAATTGATGAGCTCGTTGAAGGAAGCCATCTTTACAAGCCCAAGGTGTTGATGCAATAAGTTGAGCAGAAAGAAATGTTGTTGAACAATGACAACTCTTTAAAGATCAAAAATTTTAGAAAGGAAGCAAGTCTTGAGGATATTATCACATATGGAGCGCGATTAGGGAGTATTACTGCTAAAGAGGATAGTTTATTTGTAGCAGTACCCAGGATCAATGAGCATAGTCATAAATCCATGCTATGCTACCTTGACATGAAGTGGATTGTGCTTCAAGAATTGTCATTGCTTGAGGACAAGCAATATTTGGGACGAGAGGACTGTCATGTCCCTTGCACCACCACACCCTAGTATTATTTTATTTTAATTAATAAGAGTGTTTTTAAACACTTTGTTAATAATAATATTATTAATTATTTAAAAAATAATAATAACAATAACAATATTGCTTGGCCGACCTGGTCTATTTATTCCTGGGTCAACCTAGTCCTTTCTAGCATCCACAAACAGCTATAAAGGGCAGTTTAGAGGAACATTTGGGATCATCTTTTTGGTAAATGAATTATTTTCTGCTCATTGCTAATTGACAACCCCTGCAAGGACAAAAACTAATGTCCAAGGCATCTGAGGTTAGGATGGAAACCCTGCCTAACTGTTTTGAGAAAATCCAAATCAGGGTTTGCCAGTGAATTCATAAATTTCTTTTATTTTTTTTATGTAAGTGCTAGTAATAGGAACACAGGGCTAGAAGATTCAAGAAAGTGCATCAATTAAGTCCAGTTGGCAGCCACCCCTGATGCTTGTTGGGCAAAAACAACCTACAGTAGAATCATGTCATGAGGATTTGTCCATTGCCGAAGCATAACACTGTTCCATTCTATCCTCCTAAGCTGATCTGAGCATTGAATACCATCAGATCTGATCTGTAAGCACCTTACAACCAAGTGGCAGCTGTGGCAGAAGAGCAAACCACATTGTCCATCATTCCCCAGTAGAAGCAGTTATGCCAGTCTAGAATTCACCAGATATAGGGTCCAGTACATGCGTCCATTATCAACCCAATCTGAGTATGCAGCAGTTTATTGAAGCGATTCATCATTGACCTAGGTATCTGAGATTCTGAAGTGATCTCTAATTGTCTCCAAAGCATTGTAAGGGGCCATAATCCCAGTTAAATCTTTGGGTTTGCTGCCATACAATTTGTGTTACCAGGGAGGAATTGATTAACCATCCATTAACCCTAGGATATTATAAAAGAAGAGGACAGTGACAAGAAGCGATACCAGGCCAAATTAGTAGTGAAAGGATATGACAAACAGAAGGGTGTTGATTTCACCGAAATTTTTTCACCTGTAATGAAAATGACTACTATTCGAGCAATGTTGGGATTAGTTGTTTACGATCTTGAACTGGAGAAGCTTTATGTAAAGACCGCATTTCTACATGGTGATCTCGATGAAAAGTTATATATGCAACAATCAAAAGGCTTCGAGAAAGAAAGACAAGATAATCTAATTTGTAGATTGAAACGAAGCTTGTATGGGTGTAGTGTAGAAAAATGTATACCTTTACATTTTCATACTATGTTTGCATCCCCTTAATTAATTCGACTTAATTAAGCTTCTAATTGCCTAAATTATGCATTCCTAAGTGATGCAGAGTAGAGTATCAAAACCAAAACTCATTCAATCAATCCTTGTCAAAGTCTTAAAACATCAAACAAGTTGATTTCCTATACAAAGTACCATTATTCCTTGTAGCACAGCAAACACCTCTTTTCTGTCCTAATTTGCAAACCAGGTCTCAAACCCAAAAACCAATCACCATTCAGGATTACCCTTTTTGGAGTTTCTAAACATATCCAAAATTTAACTATGAGTGTTTTGTAACATAACCCTCAAAAATCTGCTGCTACGCTGCTCACAAGGCCTAATTAGGCTCATTCAACAAGGAACTTATTGGTTTTACACTCTCAACCTCTATTCTTCATTCTAAAGCCATCAACATATCATATGAGGTCTACACATGCAAATTCTATCAACTAGAATGGGTTCCAAACACCTTTCTATAAAACCCTACTCCTATGCCACCTTTTATGCCCAAAACAAAAGGATTTTCCACCTAGGGCATCACCTAATCTTCATCAAACCTCCTCCCCTGCTCCTGCCAACACCATGAAATCAAAATACACCCTATCTAACCCCATTCCACCGATTCTCAAAGATTTTCACCGGTGGAATGGTGAGATTTTCATTATTTTGCTCTCAAAACAACAAAACCTAGGGTTTATGAACCAGTCTTAATAAATCAAATGTAAAATCCTCAAAACTTGATGAAATCTTATGAAACAAAAACCAACAGGAAGCTAACTCAACCCTTCCTCAATTTCAATGCATAAAAGATCACCCCCAGGCCGTACCAAGCCGTACAAGAGTCTATAGCAGCAAGTTTGCTTCAAAAACGTAGGAAAACAAGAGCCTTTGTTATTCAAATTTCAAATTTACATCATCCAACCCCCTTCTCAACGTTCACACGTGCTTTTAAAGACATTAAAAATCAGTTCCAACTGTTTTCCCACCAAAAACCACCACTTGACCGTTCAACTTCCCCTACAAGCCAAAAATGCAAAAGATGCTATGCAACTTTTTGCCATTTTACAATATTAACCAAAATTGACTCCCAATGACCCAACTGACATACAATGACCTTAAATATGGTCTTAAAGACCTTATTACATCAAAGAAACACAAAACTAAACAAAAACCTAGCACTTAACCTCCTTTCACATCATGAAAACTATGGTGCCCTGCACCATACTCCCGGGCAAAAAGGAACTCAAGTCCCCTTGAGGATTGTGCAGCAATAGAATCATGCTCGATCACATCATACTCTGACTTCCAAGAGGCATTCTCATTTGGGTAACCTTTCCAATAAACCAAAAACTGGAAAAATGCATCATCCATTGTCTTCTTGAAGTCTTTAGCATCTAGGATATGCTTCAACTGCAGAGGGCTACTTGTTGGATGATCCCTGGCCTACTTTTCACTTGAAACTGTTGTTGAACCTGCCCCTTTACCTGGTACCATGTCTCTCCCTCTCTTGAAATGAACTTCCTTGTTCTGCTTCTTTGGTGTATGTTTGAATTTGCTCTTTTTCCTTTGTAGTGCAACTTTGATCTCTTCACCTTTGCTTTCAATCTCTCCCTGATGCTCTTCCCCCATGACTGCTGCTTTCTCAGATTTACCAACCTCTGATATGAAAGGATTGGAATGACAACTATCCTCTTTAAAAAGTATTGAGTGAATCACCTCTTCTATCTTCACATCAACATACCTTTTAAGCCAATCTTGAATCCCAAGAATCAATTCATCTTTGACCTTCAACAAATCAGATTTTGACACCAACTAAATTTCATTTCCCTCCAAAATAAAATCATTCTTCAAGTCTGTTGTCTCAGTACCTCCAAAGTTAGAAGTGGCTGCAAACTCCAAGTGTTTTTCTTCCTCTACCTTTATGAACTCTTTCCTACCAACCATCATCACATTGGCTTCCTTAGTTTGTCCTTTATCATCTTCTATCAATGGTATCAAAGTAAAAGAGATTCCATCTTTTTCTATCTCATAGGTATTCTTCCTACCATCATACTTAGCATGCCTATCAAATTGCAAAGGCCTCCCTAGCACCAAATGGTACACATCCATAGGTAACACATCACATAGGATTCTATCCTTATACCCTCCTATATTGAACTCCACCCAAGCTTGCTCATTTACCAAAACATACTGACCCTCATTCAACCAAGTAACTTTAGAAGGAGTATCATGAGGTATTCTAGGCAATCTAAGTTTCTCAACCATCTCATTAGAAACCATGTTATCCATACTTCCTGAATCAATCACAACTTTACATACCTTACCCATGCACTTACAAGTTGTTTTGAAGAGTGTCCTTTGTCATGGCTCCTTCTCCATTGATGCTTTGATGAGAGTTCTTCTTACCATTAGTGATTCTCCAACTTCAGGAGCAGCATGTTATGATGGAGAGTTTACACTCTCAGTATCCTCTTCTTGCACCAATTGAGTCCTTTCACCTCCATGTGAACTAAAGGCTTGACCTTCATTGCACTGCCATGCTTGATGTCCAAATTTGTTGCATTGATAGCACCTTCCTGTGAACCCTTGTGAACCTCTTCCTTGACCTCCAAATCTGCCTCTAAAGACTGATCTACCACCTTTAAATCCACCTCACTGATCAGCAACTTGGTCTTGACTTTTGCTTGTATCCTCTTGGCTCTCATATGACTTCCTTGGAGTAGAAAATGAACCTCTTCCTCTAGAAGTGTTGCCTCTACCCCTGGTTTTTTTTTTTGCCTTCTCTTTACCTTTTCTTCAGCCCTAATTTCCATTTGATAGCACTCCTCAACCGTTCTTGGATTTGCCAAAGTTAACTCATCTTGAATGTTGAATCTTAACCCACTGAGATATCTAGCCACCTTCTCCACTTCATCCTCCATATGACCTACTCTTATACTCAACTTATAAAATTCTTTAGTATAGGCTTTGACATCCATTTCTTTTTGTTTCAGACCTTGAAGTTTCTTATACATTTGAATTGCATAATCAAATGGTAAGAACTTATCCTTAAGTTTAGCCACTATTCTGTCCCAAGAAACAATCTTTGACTTACCTTTCTTCCTCCTCTCAGTTTTCTCATAATCCCACCATAATAGCGCATGACCCTTCAATTTTATTTTTGCAATCTTCACCTTTTGCTCCTCAGGTACATCCTCACACTCAAAAGTAATTTCCAAGTGCTAAAATCCAATCCAAAAGTTCTTCACCACTCAAATTACCTCCATACTTAGGTACATCAATCTTCACCTTGGGTTTTTCTTCCTTGACTGCTCTCAATAACTTAGCCATCCTCTGATCATCAAAATCCAATTCCTCTTCCTCTTATTCTTCATTCTCCTCTTCTTCTTCTTCAGAGTCACTCTCATCACCCATGACCATACCTCTCTTCTGACTTGTTTCCAAAGCAGCAAGCCTCTCCTTCAACTCTCTCATCTCTCTAGCATGCTTTTCCTTCAACCGATTCACTTCTCTAGCAATGGTTTACCCTTTTGGAGGCATTTTATTCCTTCTTCAACTCAACCTTTTTCCCTTCTTTAGATCAGACCTATGCTTTGATACCAATTTGATGCAGAGCAGGGTATCAAAACCAAAACTCACTCAATCAATCCTTTTTCAAAGTCCTAAAACATCAAACAAGTTGATTTCTTACACAAAATGCCATTATTCCTTGTAGCATAGCAAACACCTCTTTTATGTCCTAATCTACAAACCAGGTCTCAAACCCAAAAACCAATCACCATTCAAGATACCCTTTTTGAGTTTCAAAACATATCCAAAATTTAACTATGAGTGTTTTGTAACATAACCCTCAAAAATCTGTTGCTACGCTGCTCACAAGGCCTAATTAGGTTCATTCAACAAGGCACTTATTGGTTTTACACTCTCTCAACCTCTATTCCCCATTCTAAAGCCATCAACATATCATATGGGGTCTACACATGCAATTTCTATCAACTAGAATGGGTTCCAAACACCTTTTCTATAAAACCCTACTCCTATGCCACCTTTTATGCCCAAAACAAGAGGATTTTCCACCTAGGGCATCACCTAATCTTCATCAAACCTCCTCCCCTACTCCTGCCAACACCATGAAATCAAAATACACCCTATCTAACCCCATTCCACCGATTCTCAAGGATTTTCACCAGTGGAATGGTGAGATTTTCATTATTTTGCTCTCAAAACAACAAAACCTAGGGTTTTTGAACCAATCTTAGTAAATCAAATGTAAAATCCTCAAAACTTGATGAAATCTTATGAAACAAAAAACCCCAGGAAGCTAACTCAACCCTTCCTCAATTTCAATGCATAAAAGATCACCCCCAAGCCGTACCAGGCCGCACAAGAGTCTAGAGCAGCAAGTTTGCTTCAAAAACGTAGGAAAACAAGAGCCTTTGTTATTCAAATTTCAAATTTACATCATCCAACCCCCTTCTCAACATTCACACATGCTTTTAAAGACATTACAAATCAGTTCCAACTGTTTTCCCACCAAAAACCACCACTTGGCCATTCAACTTCCCCTACAAGCCAAAAATGAAAAAGTTGCTATGCAACTTTTTGCCATTTTACAATATTAACCAAAATTGACTCCCAATGACCCAACTGACATACAATGACCTTTAATATGGTCTTAAAGACCTCATCAAAGAAACACAAAACTAAACAAAAACCTAGCACTTAACCTCCTTTCACATCATGAAAACTATGGTGCCCTGCACCACTAAGCCATATTATTCCCGTTTTCCGAAAGGGAAACCAATATTAAACAAATGCTAACATTATTTTAAACGCCTTGAAAATTGTGTCCTAGATTTAGGTCCCAAGACCCAAGGGTGAATGGGTCCTACTTAAGTACCAAGACTCAATTTTTAATATGTTTTTGGCAGCATTTTAATGATTCAAATTCAGATTTCAAATGTCGGCTTATGGAATCTAATTTTGAAGAAATTACATAAACACCTATAAATACATAGTTATTTTATCAATTCAAACCTAGAAGCAAGAATATGCATAATCAAGAGTTCACAAGAGCAAATATTATTGTCAAGAGCATTGAAGAGTAGATTTATCAAGCATCTACTGCAGCAATCAAGATCATATCATCATGTCAAAGTTATGTGTGTTCATACTATGTTTTGAAACTAACATTGTGATGTAGGTTTCAAGCATTCAAGTATCAAATCAAGCAATCATTCAAGCCAATTCAAGCAAGATCCAAGCCTTCGAGAGATATGTTGACTTCAGTCCTCTAAGGGCAACCATTAAGGGTTTGGTGAGTTGTGACATAGCATTGTTCATTCATCAAATTCTTTCCATTTTATCATTATTTCATCAAGGTTTAATTACCAAACCGGGGTTTGACGAAGGCAACCCCTATTCACCCAAAAACAAACATTTTCCCCTCTTTGTATGTGCAGATTTGCAAGTGAAGGACTGAAAATCAATCAAAAGAGCAATTTTGCAAAGTTGTCAAAGTTGTCAAACCATGGAAACTTACCTATAAAATTTATTTCCGACTTTCCGATGGTGGAATCTGGAGAAATCAAGAGCTAAGATTTGGGATCAGAGGATTGTGAAATCAGATTTTGGACCCCTGTATAGAGACCCATTCGCCCTAGGGAAAATCTGTCCTTGCAAGACACTCAGCAACCACTTTTGGACCCAGGTACACACCAGTTTGCCCTTCTCAGATCTGCCTGAAAATTGTTGTTTCTATTTGTGCTATCCTTTAATTCTGCATTTCAAGTTTTACATCACATAATTGAGTTCACTAGGTATTTTATTTTCATCTCCCAAAAGTGCATTTCAATCATTTTTTGTCATAGGAAAATCAGAAATCCCCATCACCATATAGTTGACTCACCTCAAGGTTGAAAGTCAATTCTATCATTGGGAGATCTCTCTTTTTCTAATGAAACTAGGGAAAAGTAAGAGTGTGTTAGGTCATCATTTCATTTTGGTGAACCCCTTTCACACCACTACCCATCATTTTTCGATGTTTCATTGTGGTGAACCTGACATTCTTACACTATAAACTTTCTGATTTGAAGATCCTTCAAACCCTAGGTCGCATTAGTTTGCATTGCATCTCATTTAGGGTTTTCAAAATTGCATTAGTTTGCATTTCATTTAGGGTTTTAAAAGTGCATTTTGCATCATTTAAAATCTAAAAAATTCAAAAATTTGCATACATTTTGCGTTCATTTCACATACTAGACTGCATATTAGTGTTTTTCAATCATTTACATTAGAAAATTCAAACAAAATTGCATCTAGAAAGTTGTCATTTTGCTCATTGTTTGCCATCAAATTGAACTTGCATTTCATCATAAATTTATGCAAATTTGTAACCAAAAGTGCCAATTTAAAACCTGAATCAAAGACCTTAAATATCAACTCAAAAACCCAAAACTTAATTT
>VDFB02057842.1:0-10957 GCA_007258455.2 Sequoia sempervirens
AAACAAGTTAAGGGTAGCATTTCAATAAATTCTTCAAATGTTAAAATTGTTTAGGTCTAACTTTATGTTTTTAATTTTTTAATTTTTAATTTTTTATACAACAAGGGTGTTCACATTTATTCCTTTTAATAATTATAAAAAATAAATTAAACACTTTTATAAATGAATTTGTTCATTAGTTATTTTTTTAAAATTATTTACTTTAATTATTTTAATGGTGGAGAATTTGTACTCTTGAAAGATTTGGGATATGTAGGCCTTGTTTATAATAAAATTAGATGCATCTTGCATGAAACACAAGATAGTCCCATATAAGGAGAGGGGCCTATAGTGGGCCACCCTAACTTTGCGCTTCTCAAAATCCTATGTGAAAATTTCTAATCACTCCCAAATTTGTACAATAGCTTATTTGGTAGGTCCCCTGTTATAAAAATTGGTTTCAAGGCCATATCATCAAATATGATGCCACATCAGCGTACTTTTTGTCAAGGTATCCAAAAAGGCCCAAAAAAAAAGGTGAGATCGATAGTGGGTCACTAAGTCATGTATTATTGGTGTGCTAATGTGGCATCACATGATTTGTCAATTTGTGTACTTTATAGATAAAAGTGTTATGAAATTCGATATTAAGTGTAAGTTTATTGGATATTAAGCCTACCTAATATAGGGCCCACTTAGGCCTAGTTCTATACCCACCATTGGACCCCTACCCACTATGGACCCCTTTCCCTTACCATAAAATAAATCCATTTTCATGATCAAAACATACTTTTTCTATTTTAAAATAAATTTATATATAATTAAAACGACGAATTTCAAACAACAGAACTCTTAATTTTCACTCATACTAGTTGAAGAACTTTAACGATTGAAAAATTACAACTAATTGGTATCTTCTAAGTAGATAGATTGGAAAAACAATATAAAATGCCCTCTAAATATATTGAGTTAGGTTTAGCGAGTGGCCTTAAAAAACATTTTAGATTGAGAAAAAATCACCTCTTCTACGACAAAAAAGTAGTAGTAAATCTCCAACTAGTAGTTCGTAACACCTGTGATCATGATATCAAATGCTTTAATCCGAGGATTATAGAATCTCATTCTGATTCTCATCCCAACAAAAATGCTAAAAAAGTTTTTCTGTTCAAGCAAAATAATACAGATCAAATATAAAGATCGAGAAATACAGTACAACACGACCGTTTATTTTTATTAATTATCATACGAGCAAGGAGGAACTGAGGTGCTCAGCGTTTGAAAGAAAAAAGCCCTCAGTTTCCTTGTTACTTCAGTAAGTACTCAAATTAAGGACAATGTATTAACTGTTTAACGCAGTTTTGGCAGTGGGTCTTCCATCACTTGACAACTACATTACTTAATTTCAGTACGTAAACCACTGGAAACCCAGTTTGTGCATAGTGGAGAACGGACTCGGTGAACCTGCGAACAAGAACCCTGTTGCCAGGTCCACAAGATTTCAGCGATCCACATCTATTCCTTGCCATGCACGAAAGGAATGTGACCAGCTTCAGATACTCATCCTTCGTACACTCCAGCTCAACACGATACCATATGGGACCTTTGTATTTAAGCTCTGTCTCGCATTTTCCTGTGCTTTCATCAAATTTGGAGTGCAATTTAATGGGGCCACACTGACGGTCAAAATCCATAATCCCTTGCCCTTCTTCCAGGGGAAGGTCAGGTTCAAACAAAGTTGCAGATTGGTGGTGGGATTTTGCACCTCCACCAATGACTACGCATATCTCTCCTCTAACCACTCTCCATCTCAAGTCATTGGAGGGCCTCAGGTTCTCCACCCCTCGTCCTAAAGTGTATACCGCCGCCCTTATTTCGAGAGGAAGGCGGTCACAAATGAGCTGCACCGAAAGACAGAAAATAATGTTTATGTGGGTATAGAGCCATACCCTCAAATGCGTGCTGAACTCCAATACCGCAGCTGTAAGATTCAGCAAAGTAGGAACAAGCCAGTGGACATGATGCTTCGATTGGAGTGATACCCCCACCAAATTGAAAAATTTCAATAACTTTTCCTCCGAAATCGACAAATTAACAGGGAGAACCCAAATCTTGGTGCCTAATAGTGTGAAGATGTGCTTTTCAAGAATCAAACAATCCAACACCTCATAAATGCTCATCACCCCGCCTGTGATCACACCGTCCCATATGAATTCTTTATGCCCTTTCACAAACACACTTCCAGAGGCTACTTTTCCCATCTCAAGCAGAGAATCCCAAATTAGATCCGTTATATAATAGGACATTTTTTTGTTGAGAAACAACCTGCTGTCATTGCTTCGCTCTAGAAGAAAATTCTCTCCCAAGTAAGATATTGTGATCTCAGATCTCTTATCTGATATTGTGACCTCAGATTTTTCATCACAAACGAGCTTGGTCACGGTAGACTGTTCTGCTGGCTTGGTGACATAGCAAGGTCCTTCTTTGAAAACGAAGATATTAGTGGGGAATCCCTTCAGTCGGGCATAATCTTGGGAGAGGCGGGAGCCTATCCCACAGGGTAGCATGCTCATCCATGAGAGCACCATACAGTTTATGAAGGCCCCCAATGGCGTTAGTTTCATAATCTGCCAACACCCCAGACAGAATTGGAAGGCAAGTAACACGCTACTCAATATTAGTTTGGTTTCAGACATACTTGTCTTCACCCACAAAGACTGATACCCATTGACCCTCTTCTCATCTTCCTCCTCTACTCCTCCTTAGATAACTTCACAGCTTTTTTCCCGAATCTTCCTTCTGTTTTCAATGCCCTGTGCTTTCATTTCTGCAGACATGTAAGAAGAAAGTTCCCCACATGCATAGATACCTTGCGGGCATATGAAAACTTCCCATGAAAATCAAAGCGCATACGGTCACTTCACTTTTAAAGTTCCACTGAACATGTTTGTCTCGGACAATGGCTCGCGTACAAGTGGGGCGTTTTCAGCTTAAAGTTGGAAATTATCTAGAGCTTTGACTGAGTTTAATTAAATGCATTCTAATGATTCAAATTTAAGTTGTAGATTTTTCATTTCTTGATGTAGGTGGAATTCACACTTGTAATTATAGTTTTGATTTTTAAATATTTAATTCAAATTTACTATTGAATTTATAACTGTGGTTTTAAATTGTAATTGTAGTTTTGATTCTTAAATTTTTAACTCAAATTTAATTATGGGTTGAAGTAGATCTTCTTTCAACTTGTCATTATTTGTTGATTAAAGTACAAAATATTTAATTTGTGGTACTAATATCTCATTAACTCTAGGGGAGAAGACACATTATCTGCCAAGGCTAACTTCGCGCAACTGTAGAATTCAAATAGTACATTGAATCGAAAAAAAAATTTATAAGTTTTTTCTCTCACGAGTTAAGTGCTTATAACTAAGGTTTTGGCTTGTGGGCAATTCAGTCGAGTGCAAAAGCATTGGATATGCACACGGGGGTCAAAAAGTCACTTTTTAGAGGTGTCATTCGCTCGCCGCCACCTAACGTCCCAGTATCCGCCTGCTATAACCACCAATTTTTTTTTCAAAAACACCTAAATGTGACATTTAATTAAAACTATTTTATCATTCAAATCTGCTCAAAAGTCAATGGGTCTAATTCACATTAGCACTTTATAAAATCATTTTGGCGCCCATTAAAAACCACTCCTACACATTAATCGCCTAACATTAGCACTGGACACCAAACACATTACACCCCTATTAAACTTCATTTGGGGTTTGATTAATGCATATGACTAATGTTTTTTTTTTGGTATCCCATTATTTTCCCTCATTTTACCGCGCTATCTCTCTGGAAGGTTCTCGGTGATGGAAGCGAATGCAAACTTCGACGACTCTCCACGACTCCTGCTGGTTTGCGCACATTGAGGTAACAACAAACATCATTCTCCTTTGAAAATGCAAACAATGGTACTGGTTAATCATTTTCTTCTGCATCTTTCATGACCCGTGAAGGGTTTAGTCGATGATTGAAAAATTATTACTGCTTGTTTATGAAATAAATCATTCCTCTCAAACATCTTTTCGCCATGAGTTGTTTGATTTTGTCAGGTCATGGTGTTGGTGTTTTACATGGGTTTTTTTGGGTTAAATGATTTCCTCTCCCTGTTTTAGCACGTCGACGACCTGGTAAAGTCGATTGTTTCATGATTTTGTCTATAGAAATGATAGAGGAATTTCGTGGGTTTGACCACATGTTTACAAAAAATAATTTTTTGGTCTACATCGACCTTTTTATAAAAAACCCATGTGAATATGGGCATAAATTAGCAAGCCCATTTATTATACACCATTTTTGTGAAAACCCTTGCTTTGGTTTTTTCAAATACGGGTTTTTTTGGGGTTAAATGATTAAATACGGCTTGGTAAAGTCAATTGTCTCATGATTTTATCTCCAAAAATGATGAGGAATTTCATGGATTTGACCACATGTCTGCAAAAAAAGATTTTTTGGTCTGCTTGGACCTTTTTATAAAAAACCCATGTCACTATGGGCATAAATTGGCAAGCCCATTTAAAATATGCCATATTTGTGAAAACCCTTGCTTGGTTTTTTTCAAATTCGTGTGCTTAAGGAATTAATCTCATGAAACCCTTGCCTAGAATATTTGACATATATCTGAAAAATGCATTTCTGTATTCTTGTGAGTGAAGAATTATTATTATGAAACCCTTGGTTAATTTCTTGTGCACATTTCTAAAAACCCAAGTCTGTAATTGATCTACCTCTGCAAAAATTAATATCCTATCGCTATTGAATATAGCACAACTTCTTTCATTTACTATACAATGTGCTTTGTACATTCTATTTATAGTTATTTTCATGAGTTGTGCATTTAACATTTATATTTATGCACTGTCTTTTTACTTTACTTTATAAGTAAATGAAGGTCCTTTTTGGTGACGAGTTTTTCCTTACAAACGCCATTTACAAATTCAAAAATTTGTGTGTTCATTTAATATTTTTGGTTCTCCCAGCTTTCATTTTCATTATATATGTATATATGTCTATATATGACTGTGTATGTCTGTGTATATATACACACACAAACACTCTCATATATATATATATATTTATATACATATACATATATATACATATACATACATATATATACATACACACATATATATATATGTGTGTGTGTGTGTGTGTGTTTGTATGTGTATATATATATTCTGTACATATATGTGTCTGTATATATATATGTGTGTGTATATATATTTGTATGTATGTATATATAAACACACAACTTATTCAATTTGTAAATGAATGCGTACGATGTTAGTTATATATATTTTGTATGACTATGAAAGAAATTCACACTTCTTAACCGTTACACCTAAAAATGGTGGATAATATGTTGGGAAAAAAGCTTTATCTTGAGCTTGTACACTGTAAACACTTGCCCATTTTGTACAGAAAAGGGTAATTTACAAAAATCTAAACATTCTATAAGATCTGCAAACCAAATTCTCCTAAGTTTTGCAACAATTCTTTCAACATCCTCATTGTAAATTGAAAATCTCATCATTGTATGCAATTTGTAGTTCTTTAATTATTAAACACACAACTTATTGAATTTCTAAATGAATGTGTACAATGTTAAATATATATATAGTTTAGTTTCCTAATGTGCTTTTCATAGTATAAATTGTTGCTCCTTACCATACAAAATTGTTGCTTCTTATTCATTTTCTTCTCTTCATAGAATCATTACTGGTATGTTTATCTCTTGTAATGCTATTCACAAAATTGATTTAATTATTGTCATATGAATTCCTTTTTGATCTGTACATACTCCTTAATTTTTTCTCTTAAACATTCATTTAACAATTGTAAATGAATGTGTATAATCTTATAATCTTATATATATATATATACAAAGTACACATTTATTTACAAATTCAATAAGTTGTGTGTTTGTGTTTTTAAATGAATGTGTACAATGTTAAATATATATATATATATTTCCTAATGTGCTCTTCATAGTATATATTGTTGCTCCTTAAAATACAAAATTGCTGCTCCTTATTCATTATCTGCTCTTCATAGAATCATTAGTGGTATGTTTATCTCTTGTAATGCTCTTCACAAAATTGATTTAATTACTGTCATGAATTCCTTTTAGATCTATACATACTCCTTAATTTTTTCTCTCTTAAACATTCATTTAACAAATTAAGTGTCTCTTGTCTCAAGTTCATTCAACAAATCAATATATATGTGTGTATCCTTTGCCTATCCTTTCAAAATGAAAACAATAGCACTGTTAATCATTTTCTTCTGCATATTATTGAATTTGTAAATGAATGTGTATATATATATATAACACAACTTATTGAAATTGCAAATGAATGTGTACAATGTTTTATATATATAACATTGTACACATTCATTTGCAAATTCAATAAGTTGTGTGTTTGAATTTGTAAATGAATGTGTACAATGTTTTATATATATATATATATAAAAGATTGTACACATTCATTTACAAATTCTATGTCTCTTGTCTCTTGTTCATTTAATAAATCGATATATATGTGTGTATCCTTTTCCTATCCTTTCAAAATGCAAACAATGGTACTGGTTAATCATTTTCTTCTGCATATTATTGAATTTGTAAATGAATGTGTACAATGTTAGTTATATATAACACAACTTATTGAATTTGCAAATGAATGTGTACAATGTTAGTTATATATAACAAAGCTTATTGGATTTGCAAATGAATGTGTACAATGTTATATATATAATATTGTACACATTCATTTGCAAATTCAATAAGTTGTGTGTTGAATTTGTAACTAAAACCCATTGTTCAACATACAAAATGCCAGGGGAAAGGTAAATAGATTAACAAGATATGCATCTAATTTTTCCAGGATGAAGAAATAGAGGAGCTATTTTGGCCTATAGAGAATGCAGTAAAGTGTTATAGAAATCATGGCATTTGCCATGACTTTAAAATTCATGGAATTTGCCAAGAAATCACCAGTCATGATATTTGCCATGGTTTCTAGAATACTTCTGACGACATGCACTGCAAGCCAAGAGAGTTATATATCATAGTTTAGTTTCCTAATGAATGTGTACAATGCTATATATATAACATCGTACACACTCATTTACAAATTCAATAAGTTGCATGTTTCAATTTGTAAATGAATGTGTGTCTCTTGTCTCTTGTTTATTTAGCAAATCGATATATATGCGTGTATCCTTTTCCCATCCTTTCAATATGCAAACAATGGTACTAGTTAATCATTTTCTTCTGCATCTTTCAGGACCCATGAAGGGTTTATTCGCTGATTGAAAAATTATTACTACTTGTTTATATGAAACAAATCAATCCTATTCAATGCCTTTTCACCATGTGTTGTTTGATTTTGTCGGGTCACGATGTTGGTTTTTTTCCCACATTGTACACATTCATTTACAAATTCAATAAGTTGTGTGTTCATGGTGTGAGGTAACAACAAACATCATTCTCCTTTCAAAGTGAAAACAATGGTACTCCTAATTCTTATTATGATGCAATTAAATTATATATGTATGTATACACACGTGTTATATATATGTGTGTGTGTATGCATGTATGTATGCACATACATACATACATACATATATACATACATACATACATACACACACACACACACATATATATGTATATTTATGTATATATATACCTTCCATCGCCGTGAGAACCTTCCAAAGAGAGAGCGCAGTAAAATGATGGAAAAGAATGGGATACCCAAAAAAATTATTAGTCATATGCATTGACCATAACTGAAATGAAATCTAATTGGGGTGTAATGTGTTTGGTGTCCAGTGCTAATGTTTGGCGATTAGTGTGTAGGAGTTATTTTTAATGGGCACCAAAATAATTTTATAAGGTGCTAATGTGAATTAGACCCATTAATGCTTGAGCATATTTGAATGATAAAATAGTTTTAATTAAATGTTAATAGTGACACATTTAGGTGTTTTTTTTGTTTTGCAATGTATATTAGTGATTTTCTACAATGTATATGTAGGTATATGCTTATATGAATACATGCATGTATGCTTATGTTTCTATGAATGTTTGCATGTATGCTTATGTTTCTATGACTATATGCATGCATACAAACATGCAAAAAATCACAGATATATAAGGCTCCCCAAATAAACATTGAATCCAAATATAATTCAGAATTCAGTCATATCATCTATAAAAACCTATGTAACTGGCAACTACAAATTCAAATTTGAAACACAACAATCAAATTGAATGCATTCAATTGTCAGATTCAAATTTCTAAATAAGAGGGAAAACAACCAATGACATTCACAATTATTCTCCTTTGGTAATATCCTCTCCATACTACAAACCATTGAATGGCATCCTTTGCACATTCCTCATATATCCAAAGGTGATGAGAAACATTGAATATAAGTTGAATAAATCTTGGTATACAATTCTATTAACATTTATATATTTTTACATATATTTATGTTTTCCATATGGAACTTTTAATATGTTGAACTTGATTAATTATGTGATGTTGTGCATGCATTATTTGAAAGGTTGTATGATGTTTGCATGTTACTAGCTTCGGTTGTTACTACCCATGGTTGTAAATATTTTTTTGTAGGCACGGGAGAACAAGGAGAGGTGGTGCAACAATGCTCACGGTGGGCAATTTGGTAAATGTGTTTGTTAACACACCAAATAATTAAGGATTTTTTGTTCATATGGCTCTAAGTTTCAATTATTGTTCTTTATTGTTCACTGACTAGTATGTCTTTTTATTTATTTCAATAACTATTATCCATTTTTGTTTGTTGTGGCAGGCATGCCAAATGGCTAGGAGGTTGTAAAGAGCATGTCAAATTGCAAGGTGGCATTTTAGGTAAAGTCTTTCAAGACTTTACTTTGGCTGTGACTCGGCAGACATTGTGTTCAATTATTATAATGTTCATTTTTCTTATTCATTGTAAACTTACATTTACAATTTACAATTAGATTAATTTCTAAGTGTAGGTGTTGAAAATTTTATAATTTCAAATAGATTAATTTATGGATATGCTGCATATAAATGTATAGATATATGTATGCATATACTTAGTTGTGTGTGTGTGTGTATGTATATATATACATACATACACACATGTATATATATATGTATGTATATATATACATACATACATGCATGTATGTATCTATGTATATATACATATGTATGTATGTATGTATGTTTCTACATACATACATACATGCATACATACCTATATATATTTATATATATGTATGTATGTATACACAACTAGGGAGGTTGTAAAGAGCATGTCAAATTGCAAGATGACATTTCAGGTAAACTCTTTCAAGACTTTACTTTGGTTGTGACCCGATAGACATTGTGTTCATTTATGATCATTTTTCTTATTCATTGTAAACTTACACATACAATTTACAATTAGATTGATTTCCACTTCCACTTACACTTACAATTTATGGATATGTTGTATATAGATGTATAGTTATATATATGTATGCATATACTTAGTTGTGTGTATATATTGTAGATACCTAAATCACTTCCATATGATTAAATTTGTTGCGTTCACGCCTATCATATTAATATTAATTTATTAAATTAATATTACCCCCTGTGTCTCATACTGATAAAGTATTTAATTTAATAATTAATACTTTATCTTTTACTTTATTCCTCTCTAAATTAAATAAATACACTAATTTATTTAATTTAGTCACTTATCCTCCTTTTGATTTAAAAATCAATTTAAAATTCCTCACTTTCTCTCTCCTTGTCACATCCTCCAACATTTGCCACTTTCCTCTAACCTTCTGTTAATTAGCCTAATCCAATATTTGCACAACCTTAACCAAAATCATTAACTAAATTTAGCACCTCTTTTTGGTCAATTCTTCCATTTTTTTCCTTTTTAATGATAACCCTCTCTCCTATGTGAATTTTTAATTCACATTTATTTGCTCTAGACTCCCCTCCTTTAAATGTGAATTTTTAATTCACATTCCATTCTCCCAAGGCTTCTAGAACCTTGGACTTGTCACAATCTCCACATGTGACCAAGTCCCACCTTTTTGGAGCCCCCTTTTATCCTCTAGGTCATCTTATGAATGTGAATTTTTAATTCACATTTATCCTCCAACCACCTTTCTTTTCCCATGTAGATTTTTGAGGAATTCTAAAATTCCTCAAAAGTCCCTTTCACTCCCACTTGGGGACAAGAAATCCCTTTTTGTGGAAATCCTCTCATCCCCCAAGGTGCATGTCCTTTTCCACCTCATGTACCTTTTGACAACTCATCTCCACCTCATATCCTCTTGTCCACTTCACCCTCCACATGTCAAGATGTGAGGGCTTGTGGGTTCTCAACCCACCATAGCCCTTCATCTTGGCCTTGTTGGAGCAATCTTGACCGTTGAATTCTCTAGAGAATTCAAGATCCTCTATAAATACCCCCTCCTCAAGGGCATTTCCACAACACTTAGCTATCTTACACCCTTATGCTGTCATTTTGCATTTTCAACACTTTGCACTCTCACAACTACATGATGTCCAAGTCATTTTAGATCATTCAACCATCTTTTGTCCATCATTTTGCATATTGAAGCTTGCATTTTAATCACTCAATCTATCATCTAAGGAGCACACAACCAATCCAAGCAAGGGCCAATCAAAGAAGTTTCAACAACAAAGGAGGTAAAAGTGTTTGTGTTTCATTTTATTTGCATTCCTTTTCGTTGTAACTCTCTTTTGGCTAATCTTGAGGTGTCCTTGGTGTTTTGTCTTTCATGTTTCTTAGTTAGATTCACACATTTAGAGTAGCATAAAATATCAAGGTATACATTTCTGGCACGCCCGGTGGGACCCACATATGGGTCTTGCATTTAATC
>VDFB02057843.1:0-13121 GCA_007258455.2 Sequoia sempervirens
ATGTGGAGGAGTGTGACCCCAGCCCCAATCGATCTGTTGTCACAATATGCAACCTAGTGAAGATCTCTATATAGTAAGGCTAGTAATACTAGCCCCTAAGCAAAGCATACTCATCGTCTGACCATTTGCTCCTAGGAGAGCCCCCATCCTAGACTAAAATATCGGTCATGCCAATCTAGTGCCACAAGTCCTGATATGATCACTACAACAACCAATCAGAATGGTGAGACAATGAGCCTATAGCGCTCCAACTCAATTTGGTCCTCTACAAAGATGATCTCCTCTAGGCCCATCACGTCGTGGAAAGCATCTCGTCTGAAATCCACATCATAGATCACTCTCTCTCTCTATGGATCGACAATTCCAAAATATGTCAGACATCCTCCAGGGTCACTGTCACCTCACCCATAGGAAGGTGAAATAAGGACATCTCATTGTGCCATTGCTTTGCTAACACGGTCATCATCCCCAAGTGTGTCCTAACGGGACATGCGTATGCAATTTACCAAAGTTTGATCACCCCCAGCTACTCCTATAGCCACTCGTGCATACCCTCTAATATGCCAAAAAGTATCGGGGAGCTATGCTCACACTAATGAAGTATCTCAGCCTCCTCCTGCATCAGGAAAGTCACGACATCAAGTTTCGTAAAAAAACATGATCCTGTTCAAAGTTTTTGCAATTGAAACAGCATATGCATCATTATTTTCAATTGTGACATAGTTTGGAAGTTCTAAACTATGTTTTTGGAAGCTTTTTACCCCCAAACTCTGTTGTCATGACACAGTTTGAGTGCACCTTTGTTTAACCCCCTAAACCCTAAGTTGCAAAATGGCCCATCACAGTGCTATATTCATATGCGGTTGAGTTTGGAGTTTGGATCCTAACTCCAAACTATGACGTTGCATCATTATTCATGATGGCGGCACAATTTGAGGTTGTGTGGCACCAAAATAGAGTTTGCAATGGTGCCAAACAAGACCTCTTGGACAAGTTTGACTTCCTAAGCTATTAAATGCACTCAAAAATCAAAAAATGAAGTCAGGTCAAGATCACTCACCGATGGTCCTACATTGGGAAGCCTCTGGTACACTCATACTCGCTTCGAGATGTGTCGTGGAAGTGGTCATTGTGCCATCTCTGGAAGGGGTCAGAGCTCAAGTTTGCAAAATCATCAAGGGTTGAATGTGAAAATGAATTGGAAATGGCCCTCTGAGGCCTATTTAAGCTTGAAAATTAGGGTTTTTTTTACCCCATTTGGCCATTTAGCTAGGGTTTTGGACCCTTGATCTCATTTTTGCCCAACCAAAGCTCATTTTGCATCTTTTTGTCATTTTTTGGCATGTTTTTGGCCTCCAAGAGCCTTTCTGGACCTATCAAGCACCTTGTCCTCTTTTTTTTGTGAGACCACCCAAAAATCCAAAATTTCATCCAATCTCTTAAGGGGGAAGTATACCAACATATTTCATCCACTGGGGTAGCATTGGGGCATCTTGAAATAAAATAAAAAAATTGGCTCTTGATCAAGACATGTTTATTCTTTGAATCAACACAATAAGTGCATCACTTCAAAGACCTGAGCAAAATGTAGACATGTAAAATGTACCAATTGATGCTATACACCCAATCCTGATTTAACTAACATCACTTCATCCTGAATCATTCCCTTTTTTTGACCATTTAATTGAATAACTTTTATTTGATTAAATTCAATAAAATTTTACCTCTTAATTAAATAAATCATTTTATTTGATTAATCCTATAGTCCCTCCTTTAATTAAATAATTCATTTTATTTAATTAAATCTCTAAAGTCATCTAGTTAAATTAAATAAATTTATCTTTATTTGATTTAACACTAACATTGTTCCCTTTTAATTAAATAAATCAACCCTTTATTTAATTAAGTCTAAAATCATTTCCATCTCATTTTGATTTAAATTAATCCAAAAGTCCAATTCAAATTGTCAAATCATCAAATCTCATCACTTAAATTAATCAAACTTGATTAATTAACTCTCTAATCACCTAAATCCTCTATATATTGCAACTTGCACAATAAATCATTTCTTTTGATTTATTAAATCTCTAATTTCCCTAAACTTAGAATAGATAGGGAATATTCCTCCAAATTTAAAAATCCCTCCAAAGGAATGTGTCCTTCCAACAAGGAATTGAATGCCTCTTACATGTCCTTGTGCATTGAGCCAAGTGGCATTTAAGACATTCTTTTCTCCCTCTAACTTGTCATTTCATGAATTTCAAATTCCACCTAATATCATTTATTGGCACATTCATCAAAATTTGCTCAAGCTTCCTCCATTCACATCTTGACAAGTGACACTTGGCCATTGGATGTTGAATGATCCCACATTCCTCCATTTTGCTTATTCTTCCATCTTGTTTTATAAATAGAAGACTTTCTTTCTCATTTTGGATCCACAACTTAGAGAAAAGTTATTATCTTCACATTGAGAGCTAATTTCATCCATTTTCACTATATTTTCTATCATCATAGTTAGGTCATTGCAAATTTCATCAAGGAGCTCAATGTTCATCATCAAGTGAATCAATCTTCATCAAGCTTGCAAAGGAGTTGGGAAAGGGTCATTTTCCACATCAAAATGACACCAATTCCCCCATAGGATTGAGAGTTTTCTTGCATTAGATAGGATTTGATAGTTTTCAATTGTGTTCTTCATTTCCATTTCTTATCTTGTGCATTTCAAATGAATTTGATGGGGAATGTTGATTTAACTTGCAAATGAGACTAATCTTTTGTTTGTTTGTTGTGTTTTTGCAGGTTTAGGATCAACATTCACAGATATATATGGCTGTTAAGTTGATTATCATAAATAAATTAGAGTCTGATTTATTAAACCAAATCAAGGCCAAATTAAGATGTAATTGTGATTGTATTCTTTAGCCACATTATACTTTTTCTATCTATGCATGAAGAGTTTGTAATCTGCAAACAATGGGCAACCATTAAGTCGATGAAAGGTGAAATAATAAGTTGACACATTTTTTGGGAAACCTGTGGGCTTCGTAAACTTTAAATGCCATGTTATTGTGCATAGACCAACATCTATAAAGATGTGCATATAAGTCGACAACTTTATCAAACCAATTTATTATGTAAATCTACTCATACCAAGACTTAGTTGATGCCAGTTTGGTGTTGGATAGCTGATGTTGACTGTTTTTGATAAGAAGGAAACTGTGCTAGCTCTGAGATTGAATAATGTTGCTTTGATGCCACCTTTGAATCATTATACCTGTAGATGTCCTATAAGAAAGGCAAACCAAATTCTATCATGCGGAGATTTGAATTAGTCTCTAATCATTGTCGATCAACAAGATTGATCTATAGTTGTTTTAGTTGAGTAAGTGCTTACATGTTCACCACCTTTTAGTTGTGTTATATGTGTTGTTGTGCATGCTAGCTGCTGTCAAAACTCATGCTTAAACCATAGGCTGAGTAGTTACCAAATTGTTGTATAAATAGTAGAGCTAGTTCACTTGTTTGTGACACATTCCTTGAGCAAGTTTCTACATTCTATTTATATACCTTTTTGCATTATTATAACTATTACAATGAGTGAGAGATTTGAGCATTAGAGAGAGTTTGTTATTATTTTTAGAGAAGTATTTGCCAACTTTTGAGATAGTGGTTGTTGAGACTTTGTTGAAGGATCAATACCAAGCTAGTTGTTGTTTTGGAAGTGTTGTGTTTGCAACCGGATGATTGGAAAACTTATCATAGGCATGAGGATATTCTTCCCATGTTTGTATTAGTTTTGAAATGATTGCTTCTTGATTGTTTAAACTAGTCTATTATAGTTACTTGCATATAGGGAAAAGTAGTGTTTGCTTTGAAAGAAAAGTGCAAACTATTTACTCTATTTGTGTAATGTTAGTAATTACTCCATGATAGGAGAGATTGTTTGTCATAGGTATTGTTATTTAAATCATAACAATACACTCATAACTTAAGGGACACTCATAGCTAGATATTTAATTCTGCTAGATGGCTAGTAGGTTACTCCTAGGATTGTTATATGATGAAGGGACGGAACTAGTACTTTGCTTAATGAGTTGTGTTACCTTAGGTTGTGTTAAAGAGATAGGTTATTCTAGGGAGTAGCTTTCCATGGAGAGGGATTTCCTAAGCATAGATATAATGGCCTTAAGTCAAAATGAGCTTGTTATAGTGTAAGTGAATGGTAGACCTTCACTCGAGGTACTAAGTGAGAATACTTCGGCCAAAGTAATGTGATTGATTGAGGCTTCACTCTCAATTAACCATGTCCATTTAAATGCATGAGGGTTACCTAGTGTAGGTTATAAATTCAAGTCATGTAGGGCACAACACTAAGCTTAGAGTGGTATGTCATATGGGGTTACCCAACCAATACCTTTGTCAAAGGTTAGGACCATCTATTATTGATATATGTGTGGGGGACCACATATGAGTCTTTGGTTGGCAAAAAATGCTTGAGTGATGGTTTATTACATAGTTTATTTTACTTACATAGTGAAAACTTAGGAAAATTTACTTCAATGAACTATTGGCATATTACAATAGATGTGAAAGTTGGATAGACGTAATATTGAGAATAACTTCATATTTAGTCATAAATACCTAATTTACCAAGTCATTTGTAATAACTAGCTATAGTCATTTTTTCATATGGATAGAATAATGATCATGGATAACTTGTAGATAAATATTATTCTAGAATTTGTACAGAAGTAAATAAACTACAAATATTTAATATTGTGATTTGAGCATAGTTTGAACAGCTATTACAATAATGTTCCTTAAACCTGGAGACCCACACTTGGCCTGAAGGTGTTATCAGTACATTGTAGAGTGAGGCAAATGGTGAATACTACTAGTAATCACGCCTAGAAAAAGTTCTAATACCCATCAATAACCTCAATGTATGTACAAGCAAAGGGACAATGACCAACAATTTACATTTAACTCTCAGACAGTACCACGACCTTTAGAAAGTGTCCACACCTTATAGTAGAAGTCTCACACCTCACAATCTCTCCTTTATACCACACAAGGTCTGGAAATGCAACAATAATGATCAAAGACTCTCATGTCCTTTTTTAGTTTCCAACACACACACACAAAAATTACTACTATCACAAATCCACACCCAAGCTACAGTTATTTAGGAGAAAAAATAACAATCCCTTGGTCTAAAACAAATAATCCCACACCTAGGTTAATTAAAAAACCACATTTCCCCTTGGGTAATGAATATGGTGTCTTGCTTTCCAAAGAAGAAGTTGTCTAGTTTAGATCAGTAAAATAGCTCACAATAAACCACATGCCTAGCCATATTACTGGGTAAACCCACAAAAGTGGTTTACAATTCGAGTGAGGAAGAAAATGTTGCAAAAATGACCCCATGCAAAAAATATTGGTTTTAGGGGGTTTGAACAAACTTTTGGTTTGAGCAAACCCAAATGGGGTTTGCTAGAACCCCCCTTCGAGTGAACCAATTAAATGTTGGACCCCACATTTTCTAACAAAATGAGTGAAGGAAATTTTTGTGTAAAGGGGATTCGCTCAAACCTAGTTCACTCCGAACCCCACTTTTTTTCTTCTCACCCTCTAGCACCAAAAAAGCTCCGGGTACCACAGGCTCAAGTTGAGGGATGAAAATGGAGACCCTCTGAGATCAAGCTGGATGATGGTAGTCCTTAGAATGAGCTATCAATGAATATGAATTTTTAATATGTTTTGGTTTTGTATGTATTTATTTTTTTTAGTTTTTATTAAACGCAAGGTATTTCAGAAGTCGGCTCCTTCATTAACATGTGGAAAAATAGCTGATTATCAAAAAAATTAAAAATATGAGTGCACCAAATATTGAATTCCATGATCCAATAAAAAAATATAATTTTGATACATACAAAAAAAGTTATGTTGTATAAGGTCCACCTATGTCTGAATTATAATTGGTTTGACTTCAAAACTTGATCAAGGAAATAATATTCAATAAAATAGTATGAAACCAATTGGAAGCACTAGATATCATAGTTGAAAATCCTAAATTCAAAAATGCAGGAATTTTATCCTTTGGAAAGAAAAAAAGTTATGTTGTTTACAGTGAGCATCACTCCTTAAAATGGTGTTTATTGATAAAAACTAGTTTACGAAGGAGATGGAAAAGGAAATACAATCTGATCCAAAAAAAATTAAAAAATATATATTTAGAATCTACAAAGAAAGTGTCACAAATCACTAGTTCGCATCATCTTCAAATTCCTCATGGTTTAGTAGCTATAGGTGCCCAAAAGTGAAGATTTAGTTAAGAAAAAAAAATATTCAATGTCGGTTGGCCAAAATTGTAAACCGGTATTGTGGGATCACTTCCTTCAATCATCATTTTGAGTACTCTCCGACCCAATGTTCATGCAAATCTGGCAATAACCACATTATTAAGTTCCTAAAGAAATTACCTTGAAAATGTGATGACTAGAATCTTTGCAAACCCCCTCCAAAACTAATTACCAAAATGTCCTCTAAGACTTCAGAATGAATATCAATTATCACCAATTTTGTCTCTGAAAGAGACTCACAAAATTTCTCTATTTTCGCAAGTAGAAGACTTGAATGACCTCCTCCCAGAATCACTTAGGATGGATTCGTTTCACCACCGAAACCAATCTTCGAAAGGGTTTTTGTCCTTCCAAAGGTCGAGATAAACCAAGTTCAATCTCCATACTCACATGGGTTTCAAAAAGATAAATAGAATTATCTAACATAACCAAATGAGCTCTCATAACCTCCTTTTATACTTTCCCCACCAAACCCTCTGGAGGCTTCTAATTTAAAATTCACCTTTTAATTAAAAAACCCTTCTAACTTCGAAAATGACCTTTTCATTAAAATAATCATATTTTGACACACAAGGTCCCTATTAAAAGCATCCATAATTTAAACCATCTCATCCCAATTCTAAGGAGCTATAATACTAAGGGCATTTTTAACTATTTTAATTAATTTTTAGCAACCTTATTAATTTAATTAAAATATACCATTAATACACTCATTTTTGCAGAACTGTCAAAATGCATTAGAATCACAAACTAGCTGCACTATAGTGATCCAAATGAAGAATAAAGATGCATGAAGCTGACTAGGTGACTTACTATAAATAGATGCTCCCTCCAAGAATCTTGGAGCCCAAATGAAAAGCCAGAAATAAATTTTGAGAGCATTGTAGAACTCCTCAACACCCTTTGAACTCACTGGTAACCTCATATTATCCCTTTGATCATGTGGACACAAACACAAAAAAACATCCCCAACCACAAAGCAAGAGAATACTAAAATGGGGACATTACATATTTTAGCCAAGAAATGATCAAAATGATCTCTAAAACATGTCTAAGAAATGGAAACCAAAATTACCATAGAAAATTAAGGTGAAAATGACCGTGTAGGTAATTTTAGACCTTATAGACACTACAAATTGATGGGATTGCTATGAAAACATCATTTGGTGATCAAATATAAAAACAAAGCACTAATTCAATGGTGGATATTTTATCTAGAATACCTATTTCAAAACTAATTTTAGGTATGGCTATGGTGACAAAATTGAATCATTTTACAAAAGAGACATATATAGAATATTCTAATAATGAAGACTTTGGGAAGAATTTTAAAGAGTGACATATATAATGGCATGGATTCAAAATGGATTGCTATGGATTGTCATGGCATTCCATCAGCATGAGACCACATTTCTTTGAGGTATTTTTTCTAACAGTTCATTTCCTTATCTATAGCTTGTCATGGCATTCCATCAGCATGAGACCACATTTCTTCGAGATATTTTTTCAAACAATACCATAAGGACCAATGATACACTACCAAGGGTTTTTGAGAAGAGAAAGTTGGGTCATTTTGATTCAAAATAAAATTAAGCAAAATCAATCCCTAAGGATTCGTACATAGAACCTCATAGCATACATGCTTTTAAAAAGAAAGTACAAATGGTACAAAATCATATGGAATTGTGTTAAAAAGTGCAATGATATATGGAATAGTGTTTTTTTCAATTACCAAAACTAGCTAACATTGTTTTACAACACCATTAATGAATAAAGGTTACTTGAGTGAAAGTTGTTTGAGGACGAGAATAGCTTGAAGTGTTAATGATGAAATTCCACCAACAAATTGACATTCAGAGTGTGTTGTAGTACAGTCGTTAGTATAGGTTTTTTGGAAACTTTTGCTCATTCAGTTTTATTACCAAATGGCTGGGACTGGGCTGAGGGACATTGTTTTAATGCTATGTCATTAATATCTAAGATCTATTGGCTGAAAATTTCTATCAAAGCTCTTCCAGCCATCCCCTTTTGCAACAAATTGCTATCACTCTCCTTACTTACTCTACAAATATCTTTTGAGATTGCTACCATTCTCTGCCTCTACAAAAATGGGGCTTTAGAAGCCGAGGGCATGGACATCCATCAAAGCATAAAAAAGGGATAGAGGAATTTTGTCAAAATGTTCTTCACAAAAGGCCTAGTAGACATGTGTATGCAAAATGTGGAATCATAGACAAGGAACGTGAAGTGTTTTGACAAGATGCCTCAAAGAGATGTGGTCTTGTGGACTGCAATGTTTGTAGTATATGCACATAATTGATTTGTAGAAAAGGCTTTAGAAATTTTCAAGCAAATCAATTGTCAAGTTTAAAGCCAGATTCCACAACTTTTGATAGTATCCTCCCTGCCCATGCCAAAATGGGAGATTTGGAATAGTATGGACATCCATCAAAGCGTAAAGGATAGATGAACTTTGTCAGATATTATAGGAGCCACTACCCCAATAGCCATGCATGCAAAAAGTGGAAGCACTAATAAGGCACGTGAACTATTTGAAAAAATACCTAGAAAATATATCATTTCATGGACTACAACTATTGTAGGATATGAACAAAATGGATTTGTTGAAAAGGCTTTAGAAACTTTCAAGAAAATGCAATTAGCAAGTGTAAAGCCAAATTCCACAACCTTCGCTAGTATCCTACCTACCTATGCCAAAATGGGAGCTTTTGAACAGGGTATGGACATCCATCAAAGCATCATGGAAGGAGGATTTTTTCTAGATATTATCATAGATATGTATGCAAAACGCTCTCATAGACATGTATGAAAAATGTGGAAGCATAGAAAAGGCATATGAACTATTTGACAGAATGCTTCCAAGGGAGGTTAGTGGAATGTAATGATTGCACGATATGCACAAAATGATGTTTTTTAAAAAAGCTTTAGAAACTTTCAAGCAAATGCAATCGACAAGAAGTGTGAAGCTAAATTTGGACAAGTTTTGGCAACATTCCTACAACACCTACTCTGGTTGAAATTCATTACAAGAATCTTGAAATGAGATATTTATAGTATAAGTGATTTATTCACCTTTGTTTTACATGAAAAAATTAGCATTAATATGTCATGGCATGTAGCAGTCTTATGAAAAATAAAAGTTAAAAAGTAAATTGCATCCATTAGGGTACTATAAAGCAATGAGATTGAAGCCTCAGGTGCAAATGAAGGTGGCTTTGGCTAGAATATCATAGTAAGAATAAATGTTCATTGATTCCTCCATATTTTGTTTTGTTGATATGGAAGTTTCAGTATTACTAAATAAGGATAGTTCTAGTTGTTCAATAATGAGACTCAATATATATGAGTGGAGTTGGTTGGATTTTAACTCTTTTAGTTGCATCAAAGGATAAATAATAGAGGAATTTTATCAGACATTGCAGTTGCAATTGCCCTGGTGGACATGTATGCAAAATGTGAAAGCATAGAAAAAGCATGTGAACTGTTTGAGAAAATACCCCAAAGTGATGCCATCTCATGGAATGTAATGATTGCAGGGTACACACAACTTGGATTTTGCAAGGATGCTCTCAAAATATTTGAATTAATGAAGCACTCTCAAACATATCCTGACATTGTAAGCTATGCTTTGTTCCATATGTGTGCAAGCCTGTAGGTTTAGTGGATGAGGGTTGTACATACTTCAATTACACGAGTAACTCTTATTGCATTACACCTACAATTGATCATTATGTTTGCATGGTTGAACCTTTTGCTTGGTTTGACTATCTTGAAGACATTACACTTTATCATTAATATTCCAGTTAAACATGTGGTGTTTGTGTCGATGTGTTTTTTGGGCACATGTAGAACACCTATTAATATAGGCTCGAGAATATTTACAGCAACAATGTTTTTATTTAGATCCTAAAAATGCTACGGCATATGTTCTTTCATCATAGTCCAATAAGTGAAGAAATTCTTTGCACACAAATGTTGCTAAGTCTCAACCTCATCCATTCAGTCAAATATCTCCATATCATAGCAATCACCAATAGGCCCACTGCTTTCCCTTTGCACCTCCTCTATCTTTTGTAGGTTTTATTTGTCTAATTCAAACTCAAAAACCTTCAAATTCTCCTCCAAATGATCAACATTCCTAATTCCAACAATAGGATACATAAGCCCTTGTTATAGCGATCTGTAAACTAGGATGTTAAAGTTTCCCAAAACTTAATCCAATTACAGATTTAATTCCTGATCCAACAATAATGCATGATCATGTATCTTAACCATTGAAATTATGAAACTGAGTAATGCTTTCAAACACTTTAAAACAATTATCTACAATAACATTCATGAGAGAACATAACACCAAAATAAATGAGAGAACAAGAAAGAGATGGAAGAGAGACACAAACAACTTGATAACGGAGTTCACTCAATTTGAGCTATGTCTCTGGGTCCGCTTCTCAACGTTGGACCACTTTATTGATATCGCCAAGCTTCAATAGCCTTCTTACAATATCCAAGCTTTAATCACTCACAATCTCTCTCTTTACAATCTTACAATTCTTGGTGTAATCAACACCTTGTAATTTCTCTCCCAAAAATTCCTCCAAAGAGTATAAAATTTTCTCTCAAAAAACACATCTGAATTATTTCTCCACAAAATGCATAAAGGCCCTATCACATCACCTTCTTTTATACATAAATTTTGCATATGAGGTTAAAAACCACCATAATAAATAAAATAACAAATTAACCCCCCTCCTTTGGCTTTTATAATTATAAGCCTTACAAAAAAACACTAACCCGTTTATATAAAAACAATAACTTCCCCATTTTAAAAATAAAAAACATTAAACAACCCCTTAATAAAACATTTGGAATTTGTTTTTTAATCCCTTGTCTTATTATATTCACGGGCTATTTGAGTTTATGGGGTTGAGTTTAAAAATAAAATAACAATTTAGTGTTATTTTAGGAGGTTTTGTTTTTTTCTTATGACTTAATTTTCGTTGATTTTTAGGAGATTTGGATCCCACCAAATCCGATTGGGATTCCACAAAATCCGATGGATTTTTGTGAGATAAAATAATCCTCCACACCTTATTTTCAAAAATAAAGCATGGTACATGAATTTTGTGAGATTTTTGCCACATCACCTGCAACTCCCACGTCACCATCTAGTCAATTGCCATGTCACATGCTGACATCATCATTTTGACTAAAACTTTGACTGGCTCTATTTTCCTCATACGGACTCCGTTTTCAAAACCGAGGATAGTTCCGGAATCAGCACAACAAGCACTATGACTTGGTGTCATTTTTGCTTGGATTTGAGACAATCAAATTTCACCTTTTTGAATGCTTGATTCGCCTGTTTGACCAAACCTTTGACCAAGCATAACTTTAGCATATGACCTCTTTTTGACGCAATTCAGGTTGTGTCAGGATCATGTCAGCGAGCTCTATCCAATGATGTCAAGTTTGAGAGATTTTGAGACTGTGATATTTTTGAGATTCTTGGATCCTCCTGGATCATTCCTCCCCATTGAGAAGCTTTTGGACCTCCAAAAGGTCTATTTTCAATTTAAGTGAGGGAATTTTTGCCTCACTTGCCCGGTATCATTTGTCCTTCCTTCTTGGAACCTATGCATCTGACTCATCACAACAACAATCAAAACTGCACTGATATTGTTAAGTACATTATCCATAGACACATCCACATTCAGTGTTTTTGCTACCAACCATACACTACTAAGAAGTAGAAGGCTGAATAACAAAACTAAATTTGTAGATGAGAAAAAGAATGTACCAACATCATGCTTGTCTTTCATAACTGGAACAACCTCAGGCAATGAAACTTCTTGTGGTACAGACATAAGTGCCAAATTATTGCTTGCATTAACTACCCTTTTCAATTGCCCCATTGTCACAAAAGATTTATTAGTCTTAATTGGATGAGAATGCACAATGTATTCAATTCCTTCCTTAAATAAATGATATTGATTATGTTCCCTGTAGAAGATTTCCTTTCTATCATATAAGTATGGGCTACCCAACACAATCCCACAAATATCAAGTGGAACCACATCAAATGTATCCTCATCTATAAACTTAGATGTTATTGCAAATCTTAAATTGCATTGCCTTGTTACTTGCAATCTGTTATCATTGCACACCCAACCTAATGGATAAGGTTTCTTATGTGGCTTTGTTTTCAATCCCAACTGCTTAACAAATTCTTCTGAAATTAGATTAACTTGGGACCCACTATCTATCAGTGTATCAATCTTAGTGTTCTTAGAAATCACCCTTATATGAAACAATTCACATCTTTTGTTATCTTAAGGAACAACATGACTTTTAGAAGTAGAAGCACATGAAACATTAGTGGCAGAATCATTACCATCAAAAGCTTTACCTTTCAAACCCACAACTGTTATCTTTGTTTCATCATCAGAATCTGATCCAAGATCCTGAATGACAGTTGCAGCTTTTTGCTTTCCTTTACGATCCTTAAACCACTTTGGCTTCAATTCTAGATGCAATTTCCAACACTTTGTATCTGTGTGCCCATTCTTCTGACAATGTGAACAAGTAGGCTTTTCACCTTCTTCTTTCTTCACAGTGGCTACTTTCTTCTCCTTTCCCTTTTTATTGCCTTCAATTGGAGGAACAAATTTCTTCTTTGAATTGAAACTTATGTTCCTTCCACCTGCTTCAATATGAGTTGCTTGTACACACACT